>PVLD010004057.1:0-24102 GCA_004027595.1 Dinomys branickii
TCTTTTTTTTTTTTTAATTTTTATTTTTTTTTTTGCGGTACTGGGGATCAAACTCAGGACCCTGCGCTTGCTAGGCAAGCGCTTATTCCACTGAGTGATATCCCCAGCCCCATGCATATCTCTTATGGATACAGATACAAAAGTTTTTTTTCAGAGCTGAGAATCAAAAAAAACCCATGCATGCTATACCAGGGCTCAAGCACTGAGCTATTCCCCAGTGCAAGACACAAAAATTCCTAACAAACAGTTACCAAGTTGAATCTAATAACATATTGGAAAAGGACATCACGACCAAATGGGCTTTATTCCAGGACACGAAACAAAGTTGGTTTAACATTTGAAAATGAAGGTTAAAAAATTAAATTATTAACAAACTAAAATTATTAACAATAGATGTAGAAAAAGCATTTAACAAAATGTAAAACCCAATTCTGATAATACCCAACAAACTAGTGTTGGGAATACATTCCCAGGCTCAATTTGTCGGTGCAGATAATAAAGCACTCAGACACCAAGAAATCTCAGCAAGACTTTTTACTTCCGCAGAAGGGCAGGAGTATGATCTCGCATGAGGTAGTAGGCATGCAGAACAAAAGAGGGTTGGCTATTTTATCCCTAGTGCAGGAGAACTAGATGACCTTTTCCACACTGGGTGGTTTGAAGGTTTACAATTTGTCTCAATTGGTTAGTTTAAGTGGCACAGGGTGAGGACCTGGAGGATTGCCGGACAGGGTTGCTAAGGGAAGAGTGTGGGTGTATGGGTACTGAAAGTCCTTGGCTGTTGGAAAAGTTATCTTTGGCGGTCAGCTGTGTTCCTAGAATCTAAGCTGAGGAGACATTTTCTGTAACTCTGGTGTGGGAGAGGGGCAGCCTAGGGTGAACCAGAGTTTAAAAGGGAGGCACTCCTATTTATATCCTTTGATAGAAAAGACCTAGTTTTTTTTTTTAAAGAGAAAAAACGATACAAAATTTCAAGACAGTAGGAGGGTAACCGTGGTTAGTACTTTGCTTATTGTTATCTTCAAAGTAACTGCTCAGATAAGACCTTGTTTCTCACATTGAGAATAAAAGGGGATTGCTGCTAGCTCCAGAGAACAGCGATCGCATTCATGAATTAAAAAACGGGATGTTTTCCCCTCAGATCAGGAATGAGGCTAAGAGGTCAGCACTCATCACTTCTATTCAACATTGGACCCAGTCAGTATAGTAAGGCAAGAAATGTAAATAGGGCCGGGGACGTAGCTCAGCAGCACAAGCGCCTGCCTGGCAAGCACCAGGTCCTGAGTTTGATTCCTAAAAAAAAAAAAAAGAAATGCAAATAAAAGGCATGCAGATTACATGGGAAGACATGCAACTGTCTTTATTTGCAGATGGCATAACTGTGTACAAAATCCTAAAGAATCCATTAGAACTAATGAGTTTAGCAAAGTTACAGGACTTGAAGTCAATATAGGAAAATTTATTGTATTTCTGCATACTAGTAACTACCAGACACTGAGCATTTAATACAATATCACTTAACAACAGCTTAGCAGAAAAAGCGATACATAGGATAAATTCAACAAAAAAGGCAACTCCCATAAACTGAAAACTACAGAATATTGCTGTAAGCTACTAAAGAAGGCCTAAATATTTTTTTAAATTTTATTTTAAAGACAAAAGAATGGAGGTATATGAACCAGAATAAGCCATGAACAATACAGAAAATAAAAAATTATATAGAATATAGTAGGGAATTAGCACTGGATGTTGTATTACATAGTGTTATCTTCACATTAGTTAACACATAAACATTAAAGGAAATACCAAATTATAGAGAAGATAGTAGGGAATTAGCACTGGATGCTGTATAATATAAAGTTATCTTCACTTCTGTTAATACAAAAATGATTGAGGAAATACAGAATTATAGAGAACATAGAAGGGAATTAGCTCTGGATGCTGTCCTACATAATGTTACCTTCACCTTTGTTACTCAGTTACAGAGATAATGGCCCATTTGATCATTCAATTTTTCTCCTCTCTCAACTCCGTTGCCCTACCAATCAGTCATCTTCCTGTGGTAATAACTATTCCTGGGATTATCTATACTCCTGGACTCTCGCCTTGGGAAGAGATATAACTACCTCAGACTATACTATAACATACATGGGTGTATACAAGCTGCCATGGTTGGAGGTGGAAAGGCACATATGCTCACAGCAAACCACCCAGCTTCGCCCTGTCGCTGTGCTATGGGTGGGGGAGGGTCCAGTCCATGAGGCGCCCTCAGCGGGGCCCACAGCAGAGCAGCCGTGGGGCACAAGCCCCTGTCAGGGCGCCCTCGGTGACCTGTTTGGCTCTGTCCCGTTGTCTCGATGCCGGAGGCCCTTTCTTCTCCTCCTCCCTCCTCCTGATCTCCAGTATTACCGTTCCCCACCCCTTGAAGCTGGGCATTGGACGAACTTACGATGCTTGGTATAAGGGCTTGAAATCTCCCCGGCCTATTCTCACTGTGTTAGCACAGGGTATGAACTGAGTCTAAAGATTAGTTCTAGAATAGAGTTGGAGGATTTTCTTGGGTCTGCTATATAGAGTATGTTGTTGTTTTTCAGACTCCCGGTCTGCTGCTTTTCATCTAATCCATCGCTATGGGTTCATGCAAGGTTCATATATGCAAGCTGTAAAGAGACCCTCTTGGTGCTCACATTAATAGTTTGGGGTGAGTCCTGAAGTCCATGGATTCGTCCCACTGTTGCCAGAAACAGGCGGTGCTTGCTCAAGCCGCTGAGACTGAAGGTGCTCCCAGGGAGAGTTCAGGGTGGGAGCTGAGTCCTGGCAACCCAGCTCATGCTTCCTGCCTGATGTTGGAGTGAGAAGGGCGTGGAGCCACGCAATCCACCTCCATCTGCATCTCCCTCCCATTGTGCTGGAGCCCCAGTCCGCTCCTCGGCCGGATTCCTGGGAGCCGCTGTGGCTCGCCGCTCAGGTTCCCCACTGCTCTCCGCCGGTAGCTGCTCACCCAGCGGAGAGGCAGGGGCACCGCCTCGAGGCAGGCGCAGAGCCGGGCATGGTGGGCTGTGTGCCAGTTGCATTGATTCTCTCCAGGCGCTGATTAGGAAGGTTGCCGCAGGGTGGGGACTCTGCCCCAGTGGCTGTCGCAACCTCTCATTCTCACACTGGGTTTGACAACTGCTCCCGACCGCCACTGCCTCCTTTCCTGGCTGTGCCCTCCTCTCTCCAGCCCTGGACCAGCTCTTGGAACTCCGCTCTCCCCTGGCCGAGTTGGAAGGCTTCCGTGAGCGTGGGTCTCCTAAGCTGAAGCTGCGAACGCCAGAACGAGGGCTTGGGCCAAGGGTGTGTTTGGAGCGGTGAGTTCCTCCTTGTCGGTCTCCTCTCCCTCCGACTGCACCACGGCGGATCTCCAATCCTTTCCTCCAGAAGAGGTTTTGCTTAGTCTTTCCAAGCGCTTCAGTTCCCGTTTCAGATCCTTCCTGAGTTCAGGATACCCACCTCTTTCCCTTCTATCCTTCACATGTTGCTATATTCCTATATTTCTTTGTCTGAGTGGCATTCCTCCGGGAGGTCCTCTCTCTGCTGCCTACCCGGTTGCCATCTTGAAGTCCTCTCATAAAACAAATAGTTTAGTTACTTGTTTCTTTCTAATGAATTGACCATTACATTTCTAAAGTTCTGAAATCGCCAACAGACCATAGAAAGATACCACTTTAGGTACCTGCTTGAAACCAACAGGTTCAGAAAACTGCTGCCCTTGATTCAGGGCCATAAGAAGGCCTAAATATTTAGAGAGATGCACCATGTTCAAGGATGGGAAGACTCAATATTTTTGCATCAATTCTTCACAATTTAATGTGGAAAGCCAGTGAGATACCAATGAAAATGCCAGCCACTACATGTATAAATCAACAAGCACATTCTAACATTTAGATTTTAAAACTGCAAAAAGCTTGTATTAGCTAACACAATTTTGAAAAAGAACTAAGGGCTGGGAGTGTGGCTCAGGGATAAAACACTTGCCTAGCATGTGCAAAACCCTTATTCAATCCCCAGTCCTTGAAAACTATAAAAGAAAAAATTATATATTGGACTCCATAAAAACTAAAAACTTCTGCTTCCCAGAAGACATTTTTACAAGAGTTAAGAAGGCCAGCCACAAACTTAGGGAAAATGGTTGAGTAGTTGCTAACTGACAAAAGTCTTCTATCTAGGAAATAAGAAGAATGCTTATAACTCAACAATAAAATAGCCAAATGTTAAAAACAGGCAAAAGGTTTGGACAGGAGCATCTCCAAGGAGGATGTAAGGGCAGCAAATACCCACATGACAAGATGCTCAACGTTAGGAAAATGCAAATGAATGTCACAGCACATCCACCACATAACCCAAGGAAGGTGAAGCCTGAAAAAGCCAAGTGTTGAAGAGGACCTGGAGAGACTGTGGAGACATGAAACAGAACAGCAATTTTGCAAAAGTGTGGCAAATTCTTTAAAAACATAACATCCAGGACTGTGAGTGTGGATCAGTGGCAGAGCACTTGCCTAGCATGTGCAGGGCCTTAGGTTTCACCGTAAGGACAATGAAGCAATTTAGCATCCACCCACCACAGGAGTCAGCCGTCCCACTGTGGAGTATTCACGTAGAGAAGCTGGAGTACATGCCGTGCAGGGTTTCATACTCGTGTTCATGACAGCTTTGCTTGCAATTACCAAGAGCTAGAAATGACCCAAACAACCGTCAGGAGAGGCACAGGGAAACAAAACTTAGTATAACCATACAGTGGCATACTGTTTATATAAAACATACATTTGCACAAAATCCCAGGAAATGCAAACTAATCTACAGTGATAGAGAGCAGATCAGTGTTTGCCCAAAACTAGGAGAGGGGACAGAGGGAGAGAAGCAAAGTAGCACTTAAGGGGGGCAGGTACTATTGTTGCCAGTCAGCCTAGGGTTCCTTTGCTCAGTTCAGATGGAAATTGTGAACGGGTAAAGCGCAGCTCTGCCAGCAGTCCTGATGTCACCAAAGGACACCAGAGAATGCTATATGCCGACAGCTGACCCAGCCAGCTCCTGGTCATTGATGCTACTGGCCACTGCCTGCAGGCCAACTCTGTCGGGTGCTGATCTTCGCTGACTGCTGGTCTCTGGAGCTCTTCAGTGTTAACAGACCCTAGTATTTGTTGCTCTTTCTTTTGAGTCAACCATTCTGTCCGCACTATTCAGAATAAGAATCCTGAGGAGATTTACAGGACTTTTGGAGCCCACACTAACTAGGAAGTAAATCACAAGCAGGTTTACAGGACCACTAAAGTGAATCTTTATTTCATGCAGCCCTGTACTGCAGCACAGAGGGGTTGACACACTGGGGACACTCCTAGGCTAACCTAAGATGTGATTGGAGGGTGCCGCATATACAGCAGCTGCAGGCCTGTGATTGGTCCAAGTGCAGGTGTGTGATTGGTGCAGGCCTCAGTTGTCATCGTGACAATCCAGTGAGGGCGTCGGGCTAAAGCCAGGCAATCTTCTAGAAGGCTTGCTGTGAGGGTTTAGGGATTTTAACCATCAGCCCAGATCCCTTCCTCCCTGATTTTAGCCATGCCAGGGTTCCCCCTCCATACCTCATACAGGCAACAGTAGCATCTGAAGGGGTGGGAGTGGGAGGGATCCCTGAGCTGAAGGCCAGCTGCGCCTGTGTTGGAGTGGAGTGGAGAAGCGTGCCCGTCGGATAGCCGGGGAGGACACCGAAGCAAGCTGTCCTACTCTGAGGGGGAGTAAAGGGAAGGGTCAGGAGGGGCATGGCAGCCACTGCCAATCTATGGCCCCTGGGGGTGGGGTAGAGAGTCAGGTGTTTAACAACTGTCTCACTACAAACTTGGTCACAGAGATGGTTTTGCAAGAGTACACAGGCTCCACCCCCTTAAATACATGTGGTCAGTTGTACTCAAGACAATTTATACATGAAGCTATAATCAGATTTTAAGATGACAGGGCTGAGAATGTGGCTCAATGGTAGCTTTTACTTAGGCTCTAGGTTCCATTCCCAGCACCACAGAAGAATTTTTAAAAATTAGAACAAAGCAAATTTCCATGTATCCACAGCCTAGCTGAGGAGATAGAACCGTACTGGTACCTGAGAGCCACCTGTGTGATCCTGCCCAACCCTATCCCCTCCTGGGTAGCCACTGCCCTGAATTCTCTTGTTTTCCACCTGTTCCTATAGCCCTCACCAGTGCGCCATTTGGCAGTGCAGTGTGGGACTCCACGGTCTTCTGTGGTTTACTTCCTTCAGCTCAAGCTCAGTATTTGCACACAGTCTTGTCAGGGGCTGGGACAGTGTAAGGTGTGGTCAGGTGCACAGGTGAAAGGGAAGGAGTCCATGGCACAGGGGCTGGAGGGGGGCCAGTTGGAGGGAGGATGGGACCTGTTGGCGAGTCTCTGGGAAGAGACAAAGACAGGGGAGGGACTAAGGGGACAAAGAAGTGGGGAAGGAGTAGATAGGTGAACATAGTCAGGCTGTGGGACCCAAGTCCGCCTGGATCTGGCCATGAACTCATAGCAGACCTCTCAGCTGGGCTGTGTGTGTGTGGCTTTTTAAAAATTTTAAACTTTATTTCTGTGTTTTGCAGGATTGGAGATCAAAACAAGGGCCCTGTGCATGCGAGACAGGTGCTGTGTCTCGAGGCCATATCCCAGCCTGTGCGTATTTTTTCCATCTGACTCTCAAGGGCAGGCATGGGATTCAGAGAACTGGATGCCTGCAAGTGATTATTTTAGTAACGATCCCCAAGAAACATTCCCGACATCACTGGTCATATCTATCAGATAGGCACATACCTCTTCATGCACCCCAACTTGAGTGTGAGGAGGGGGGCCTGTCACCTCACTAATCACCCCCAAAATCCACAACCCCAGAGTAATCATGAGATAAACATCAGACAAACCAAACTGAAGACTTTGGGGAGTTGTTTTGGTTTTTTTGTTTTTGAGACAGAAAAGCCCAGACTGGCCTTGAACATGTGATGATCCTTCTGCCTCAGCCTCCCCAGTGCTGGAGTTACAAGTGGGTGCCACTATGCTGGACCAAACTGAAGACTTTATACAAAATATCTGAGTGTTGCTCTTCAAAACTGTCAAGGTCATGATAAATAAGGACAGATGTAGAAACTGCTCCTGAAAAAAAAGAAACTGCCCCTGGCTGGAGGAAGACACACAGTGAAGAAATGTAGGCAGTGCCCTGGGTTGGGTCCTGGAAGGGATCAAGGAGATTAGGGGCGAAATGGATGGTCTGGATAAAAAATGTGGTGTTCAATAACAGTGTTTTCCTGCAGGAGGCAGTGTGGAGCTCAGCCGATGGAGGTTGGGTGAACAGCCACTGGGGTCCAGCCAGTTGTCATGGTACTTGAGCCCAGGGGTTTCTTAAGTCAAAGGAGATGCAATTTTTATGTGAAATCTACAAATGCTCAGCGTTGGCTGGCTTGTCTAAATCACAGCCTTGGACCACATCAAACATGCCTGGAGGAGCCAAGCCACGTTCACCTTCCAGCCAAGCTACATGAGGACCCTGGCTAGAGCAGTCAGCCCCGTGTCCAGCCACCTCCTTCCCTGCTGCTCCACGGGGCTTTCTGGGGTGGAGATCTCTCTGCAGCTGCAAGACGCCTCCCACGCCACCTGCCGTGCCAGCCTCGGGAGGGAGAGAAGCCCCCACCCTGCCTTGACTCGGTATGCTCTCCATCCCACTATTACCCCCACAGCATCGGGCTGCACAAAGGGACGGGGCAGCTAGTGAGACCGCCCCTCCAGCACACCGCACCCACCATGCAGGCAGGTCCACCTTGTCTGCTCTGTGTCCTCAGAGTCCTGCTCTGGGGCCCAGGTGTCTTTAATAACAGCTGAGTCAGCGAATGAATGAATGGGGGGAGGCCAAGGGGAGCCCTTGTGAAGTTGCATCCCCGTCCCCTTTGCCTCAGCACGTGTGAGGGGTGTGCGCGCGTGTGCGTCCCTGTGTATTTGTGCATGCTTAGGCGTCTGCGTGTACGTGTATACGCTCACGTGCCCACATGCAAGAAAGCTTTGTTTCTGCATTGCCCATGCACGTGCACTCATGTGTGCCCGTGTGTGTGGTGTCCATGTGAACATGTGTGTTTGCTTACATCTCGGCATGCACGTGTGTGCCCATGTCTCGGCGTGTGCAGGTAAGGGCTGGGAACTGACATTATCACCACAGGGTGCAGAGCCATCTAGGATGGAGAAAGGAAGGTTCACGAGGCCCCAGTTGAGGGAGACCCCAGCAGGGACAGGGACGGAGCAGGATCACAGCAGCCACCCTTCCATTCCCAAGCTCTGCTCAAGTGGCAGAGATGGTGGTGAGCTGATCATATTAGTTTTCGGAGGCCCAGTTCTTCGAACATCTGTGACACAGGTGTTTTTGCTAGAAAAATAAGAAGTCTTTGTTGAAACCAAGCACATATTAGCTATATGCAAAAGATGAATTGTGTCTCCACCTGCCTCCCTCTGGTGCACAGCGGGACCATGCCTGCCAGAGCCTCCTCTGACCCTGGGCCCACCCGGCTCTCCAGCCCTTCCCAGACTCTGGCCCCAGGGCCTTCCTTGTGCTTCCCATAGGTCTCCTTGTCAAAGCCATTCGTAACAACAACAGTAATAATAACACATGTGGCACATTCACCCCACAGCCAGGGACCGTTCTTTTGAGTCCTCAAAAGAGCAGCAGAAAATCAAAACTATCATCACCACCCTTCCAACCAAGAGAAAACTAAACCCCTGAGAGGTTAAACAATTTTCCGTAGGCCCCCCACAACTAGGGCAGAGCAGGGGTCAAAGTCAGGTAGCCTGGAGCCAGAGTCTGTGTATAACCAATGCACCACACTACCTCTTATTTAGGGAGAATTCATGGACTCATTAAAGCCATGGGCAGCACTGGCTACTGTGATCTCAGCCTGTGTGACTCTTCCATCCGCAAAGGCGGAGAAGAAAGCTCCTGCTCACACACTGTCTCCACGTACTGCCAGTCAAATCTCACCAGGTTCCGGTGAGAGGAGAGGAGTTGTACCGCCCCCCCCCCACATCCCGCCCTGCTACACTAGTCCCCAGATCCTCTTAAAATCACCTCTCTGAACAACAGTTCACACAAGCAGAAAAGACATTTTCTGCTGTAAGGGAAGGTGAGCCTGAGCGACACTGAACACTGCCACCGTTGCTACCACCACCATCACATAGCTCTCCGGGACTGTGCCAGACCCCACAGGAAAGGCCCAGTGCCTGGGAGTCACCGCTGGGCTCCAACCCCAGCAGACTCCAGGGTACTGTCACACCAGGTGGGGTGGTATCTGCACTCGCCTTGTTCAAAGGTGCCTGCAGAACACAGGACAGGGTGAAGTTCGACCTGTTGGATCAGCTCCCATCTTGACAGCAAGGTCAAGATGGCTGGTTAACATCTCTCCGTTGAAATTTAACATGAAATATCTTTTTGACACAGCAAGAAAACCAAAGTCCCTTTGGAGCAGGAAGGCCAGACTCACGGGAGCCGCTGGGCACATGAAAGTGAAGGAGTGGGGCCAGCTGCCCCGCGCTCTCCTTGACCCACTTAGAGCAGATTTGCTCACTGGGCCAGAGGAGCCCTGGGCCAGCAGGGAGAAGGGTCTGCTGGGCCCTGGCAGCCCGCATAAGAGGGTGGATTAAGGCCACGAATATACTCACCCTCAAGTCCCAGCCACCCACAAGGCTGGTACAAAGCCAGGAGAAGGCGGCCACCCCATGTCGTCCTCCCCAGCAAACAACTCCATCTGGGCAGTGGGACACAGAAGTGGCTGCTGTCACCGGTTTCCAGGGGCCAGTAAGAGGAAAATGCACTTTCCCTCCAGCAGTGCCTGCAGACACTCAGAAATGCTATGCTCTGGGGTGGGGACGATTGTCTGTCGGGGACCCACGCACAGGAGCGCAGGGGCAGAGATGGCTGCCCTGGGCTGACTCTTAAAGTCAGCCGGGAGAAGAGGTTCCAGTGTGGGAAAACTGTCATTGGACCTTTTGGCTCCGTGAGCGTGAAGCAGGAATCTGACCCAGGCAAGAAGAGGCCCAGCAGGCAGCAAAGGGAGGTAAAGCCAGTCCTCTGTGACCCGAGCCACTGGACAGCGACCAGCTTGGACTCCTTCTAGGAAGGCGCTGGGGCTCAGGGAACAAAGAGCAGAGCTCAGGAGAGAGGACAGGAGGCCCCACCGTGGAGGAGGAAGGGGAGGGAGGAAGCCAGACTCGGGGTCTGAGAACACAAGACGTTAGAGTGGGGCAGACCAAGGTTGGAACCTTGGCTGCCAGGGTAACCGGAGGACCTGGCCCCAACTGCCCTGTGCCTCAGTTCCCAGCACCGTGAAAACGGGCATAGGAAGTGTATGTCGAGCCAGGCCTGGGGCGCACGCCTATAATCCCGGTATTCGGGGCAGCTGACTCAGGAGGATTTTACATTTGAACTTAGCCTGGGTAACTTAGCAGCTCAACCTGACCTTGTCTCAAAATAAAGGGGAAAAATCCCTGTGTTCAATCCCAGTACCAAGAAATTCAAGAAAGAATGTTATATCAAATCAGAAATGCTGAAAGGATTAAAAATCAGTACAGAAAGAAAAGACTGATAATAGTGGCCATTGTGCAGTAAAGACTCAGTGGACGTTAGCGATCATTGTCACCGTTACCACCGTCCTTACACCGTCACCGCCGCCACCGTCACTTCCATCAGCACCACCACGGCCGTCACTGCCAGTCTGTTAGCACCGTGGCCATCCCACCAGCACCCTCATCTCCATCATCTCATCACCACCACGATTATCACCTTTGCCACTGCCACCACCACCGTCGCTGTGGTGAGCATGGAGGCTCCTCTCAACTGCTCTGTAGGAATTCAGAGGTGAGGCTGAGGCCATGTTTGTGGTGGGGGTAGAGACAGTGCAGTTGCCCAGAGAGCCAGTGGCTCAGATTCTAGAAGGGCCTGAAACAGCAGTTTAGAACAGGCAACACTCAGGGGTCCAGCCTTCTGGGAAGTCTGGAGAAGCGGCAACCCCAGGCGGTATGTTGAGGGCTGGGGGCAGCCACCGCTCTAATCACCCTTGACTGACCCTGGGTGGCTGGAGGAGAGGAGACCAGGCCTTATACGACAGAGAGGCTCAAAAATTAGGGAGCAGGATGCCCCATGAAGAGATGGTGCGGAGGCCCAGAACACATGGGTTCAGAGGTCACGAGGACCTCCAGGTCTCTCCCAGGCCTGCTGGGCTCTAGTCCTGCACTGGGTGCTGTTACTCAGACTCAGTTCTCAGAAGACCTGCAGTCTTCTGAGGCAGCTGCCTCAGGGTGAGGACAATCTCAAGGTGCTCAGCCCAGGGACAAGAGCGTGCAGAGCAGAGGGTGGCACTCAGGGAGGAGAAGAGCACAAAAGGCAAGCTGGGTACAGGTGTGTTCAGGAAGCAACCAGGGCCCTGCAGCAAAAGGAGGGAGAGTGGCTCCGGGAGCTGTGGCCTCTGGGGCGCAAGGAAGCCGCTCAGGGCTCCCAGGGTGGCTGGGAGCAGGAGGCCAGCAGAGGCCTCTGAAGGACTGGCCTGCAGTGCTTTTCCATCTCTAACAGCGAGGAGAGTGAAGGCCTCATGCTACCCTGAGAACTTTCCAAGGGATATGAGGACACCGAACCCCACAGACATGGAGCAAACCCAGCCAGCCTCACTGCTGCCTCCCGCCTCTGCCCACCTGGGTCAGCCAGTCCTGTGGCTCGCGGACTTTGCTGAGTCACAGACAGTCAGCTCTCCGCCTTGCCCTTTCTCCTTCCTGGCTTGAGCCCAGAGGCAGCTGCTGTCACCACAGGACAGTGCAGGCTGGGAGGAATCACAAACAACCTGCTGCATGATCCGGCCAGGAAGAAGGCCACCATGCAGCACCAGGACCAAAAACAAAGTTGGCAAATAGTCTCTTGTGCCCATTTTCAGAAAATCTGCCTCTGTGCCAGCACTGATGCCTGCTCTTCCCCAGGGCTGGCTCTGTGCAAGGGCGACCACTCAGCCCTTCAGCAGTGCAAGTTCCCCTCGTCTATTCTGCTCCATGGCCTCTGCCCTGGCCCTAGACCTTCCTTCCCCTCCACCCCCACCAGCACCCCCATCCCACACTGACGTCCCCACTCAGCATCCTCACACCCCAGCTCAGGGGACATGGAGAAGGTGGTGCCGGCCTGTGTGCCCGACACAGCTACCCTATCTCCTCCACTACTGTGGCAAGACCGGGGCCCGCATGGTCAAACCCGACTGGCACTGTAGCCCAGGGCGACTGATCTCACCAAATCTCAAGACACCCATCACCTCTCCCCTCACTGTCAACCTTACTCCTTCTGTCACTGGCCCCCTTGTCCTCCTGTACGACAGGAGATTCCTCTGTGTCCCTTGCTTCTGCAGCCTCCACTGTGGCCAGGCTCTGTGCCTCTCAAGGGCACAAGGACCCAGTTCCAACAAACAACCCCTCCTGCTGTGGTCAGAACTGAGCATCAGTAGACAGCTGGTGTAGCATCTCCCCCTTGAGAATAAGGCACAAAGATACAAGTGCGTGAGGCCCAGAGTAGCACAGCCTTGGGTACCCTGTCTCCCCGCAGCTATGGGGCAAGAACCTCATCCTCACCCACCCTCTGCCATTTAGGTGGGGCCTTCTGACTAGTTCTCGCCAGGGGGTTGGAAATCAATGCAGTGTGAGTCACTTCCAGGCTGAGAAGGTGGCTTTGCCACCCTCTTCCCCACCATGGTCTGAAACCTATGGGCACAGTGGCCACGGGTGATGCCTCAGAGCCACAAGGTAAGAGAAGTATGCATTCCAGACACCCCTCAGAGGAGAGCACCCCCTCATCAGCAACACCTACTTGGGTTTTAACAAGATCAAGAAGTAAACTTCTGCGGTGTTTGAGCTGTCATACATGTTGGCACTGCTTGTTACAGCAGCCAGTGTCACTCTGCCTCCTTCAACCCACTCCCCGTTCCCCGGCTTCTCCATAAATTATTCCACTTCCTGTATCCACTGAATGCACTTCCTCTACCCACCAGTTTTACTTCCTCCCCTCCAGCTCTCCCGTGAACCCCATTCCTGTCTGGATTTCAGCCCACAGTTGGCAGCAAATCCTCAAATCACAGTCAGCAGAGAAGTGCTTGCGGCCACACCTAGCACGTGCTTCCCGGCAGCCCCTGACGCCCCTGACGGCTCTGGCAAATGCTTTCTACCCCAGCTGGCAGAACTCCACACAGTTCTAGTTTTCATACCTCACTGGTTTTCCCTCTCACTCTCTGGCTGGTCCCTCCTCTCTTCCTGACCTCTGAAAATCAGAGACTTGGGACTCCACCTCAGATCTCACCCCTTTGCTATGAATGCTCACTTCCTGAGCTCATCCAGCCCTGTGACTTGAAATACCCTTTGTGCCCGAGTCATGCCCAAGTTACTCCATGATGCCATCACTTGGCTGGTTCACAGACATGCCAAGCTCATTGCACCCAAGGCTGAGGATGTCTTCTGAGTAAATGTGCTTCTTGCCAAGGGCTCTCCACCTCACTAAGGGTTTATCCTTTTCCCTCCATTCTCAGACTCAACCTGATCCAAAACCCACTGACATGCCCGTAGCCTATACATGTCTTCCTCCCCCTCACACCAGAGCCAACCGTCCTCACCACTGCACGCATGGCCAACCCAGCCTTCCACAGGACCTGCACAGAGAGGGCTTCCCTGACGGCCTTGCCCAGGGCAGGGCAGCCCCTCACTGCTTACCCCTCTCACCGCCTTGCTGCTCCCCGTGGAAGCATCACCACTGTCCTTGCGCTGTATCACTTGTCTGTCCACTCCATGCCGCCCCCGTGCACGTCTTTTCCCAGAGCATGAGATGGGGCAGGAAATCACCTCATCCTTCCTGCCGCGTCCCAGGGCCTTGAACAGCAACTGGTCCATGGTCAACATGCAGTACAATCTGATCAATAAGTCAATGAATAGACCTTCCCATGAATGAGCAAAGCAAGGTTAGCACCCTCCAAAGATAATGAAGTCAGTGCACCCGTGAAGCAAGAAGCAGGAAGCAGGGAACAGGCAGAACCGGAACAGGAAGACCCAAATGACGATGTTTGTAACGGAGATGATAACGTCAGACATTAAAACATCCAGGTCTTTAGGTGTAAAACCTTAGTAGGAGGACTAAAAAGCAAAACAAATTGAATTAAAGAGCACCGTGGAGAGCTGGACTGAATATCCCCCACAAAAAGGTTGATTCCAACCAAATCTGGCTTAAGCATAGTGTAACTTCAGTATTTGCCCATTAATTAATTTGCAAATTAGTTCATTTAGTTCATACTTATTGAGCGCTTACAATGAAGCAGTGCTCAAGGTGGTGGGGATAAACAGTGAATGAAATAGCCGCTGGGTCTACCTACGAGAAGCTCATATTTTAGCGGCGGGAGGCGAGACAAAAAACAGAATCGGTAAGCTGTGCTAGACAGTGCTCATTTGAGTGGAGAAGATGGACGCAGGCAGTGGGTCACGGGTGCCCAAAGGAGGAGTGGTGAGAGTCTAGAGAGATTGGTCAGGAACGTGCTCACCAAGAGCAAGACTTTCCACAAAAACCGGAAGGAAGCGTGGCACAGGGATCTCTGGAAGAAGGTTCCTGGCAGGAGGAATAGAAAGCGTAAAAGCCCTGAGGCAGAGACACGCCCAAGACATTCAAGGGACGGCATGGAAGCCAACAGGATTGGTGCCGGGAGAGTGAGACTAGGAGAGAACCTAGAGAGGTAATGGCAGGCCGGAAGTATCACCGGAAAGACTGACTTTGAGTGAGATGAGGAGACACTGCCAGGGTTTAAGTGCAGTGGAGGAAGGCCAATGGAAAGAGAAAAAAGGAGGGAGGACCACGGAGAGAAGAAAATGGAGGGAGGGCCACGCAGCAAAGCCATTACAGTGACCCGGGAATAGTCTGGTTTAGGCTAAGGTTGGAACAGTGAAGGACTTCCAGGCCAATAGCATGAGATGCAACAGCAAGAGAGGAATCAGAAATGAGTCCAGGGTATTGTCTGAGCAGCTGGAAGGACAGAATCTCCAAAACTTGAGGTGGGGAATCAGCCAGAGAAGCATGTCTGAGAAGAGCTTGGCTCTGACTACGCTAATGTGAGATGTTTGGGAGGCACCTGAGTTGGCCAATGGGACTCAAAGTCAAGCATTGCACAAAGAGACCCAGGCTAAAATGCAAAATGACCCGATGATAGAGAGAAGGACCAAGGATGGGGCCGTGGGTCCCCAGTATTAAGAGTGGGGAAAAGAGGGAGAACGGACCAAGGAGACTAAGGAGAAACCCACCAAGGGGGCCCAGGCAAGAGAGTGTTTAGGGAGGAGTAGGAACACAGGCTGATGGCTCAAGGAAGAGAAGGGCTGAAAACGCAACTAACCCCAGTAGCACCAACACCGCTGGCGATGGTGCAGTGTCAGTGCAGGAACTTGATCTGAATGAGTCAGACAGACAATGGGAGACTAATATCAATAATACATTCACAGAATCTAGCTGTAGATAAAAGCAGAAGGGGGAGGTCGCTGAAGAGGAGTTCAAAAGCTGGGGGACTCTTCAGAAAAGCAGCCTCTTTTTATAGAGATGGGAATTGTATAGTAGAGAGAAAAAGACAACGCCAACGCGAGATAGAGAGGAGAGGCGAGCGTGCAATGGGTGGGCCCCAGGCGCACTGCAGCAGGGTGGTGTGGATGAGAACAGCCCAGACAGGACAAGGGAAGGCAGAATGTGGTGCACCAAGGCGGGGGGGGGTGCGCAGAGAATTAGACCATAGGTATCCGGCAGCTTCTATTTTCTTAGTGAAACAAGTAAGGTCATCTACTGAGAGACAGGATGGAGGTGAAAGTGGGAGGTTCAAAGAATGGCATGAAATAGCTCCCACTTGTACGTGCAATTGTAAGGATAACAAAAATAAAATGTACACTTATACAATACTATGCCAAGACAGAAGGCAAATAAAAGCCAGTTAAACTTGGTCTAAGAAAATGATTGCTAGTTGGGAGTAGTGGCGCATGCCTGTAATCCCAGAACTCGGGAGGCTGAGGCAGGAGGATGGTTGCAAGTTTGAGGGCAGCCTGGGCTACATAAGTGAGCTGAAGGCCAGCCTGAACTGCATAGTGAGACTCTGTCTCAAAAGGACAAAAAGAAAACAAAAACAGAAACAGAAAATAATTGCTAAAATTTCTTCCATAAGTGACCACTGGTCACACTTTAATCCTCTCAGCCCAAATGCAGCTGTTGCTGAAGGTTGGAGCAGCCAACAAAACTCACTGGAAAAGAAGAACGATGAAAGAAAGATTTAAAGGGAAAATATGGTAAAGAAAACATACTATAATTCAAACATGTCGATAATCACAATAAATGTGAACAAGTTAAAATTTCTAAGCAAAAGTCAGGGACTTGGGGTTTTACAAAGGAGATGAATGTACCTTATCTGGACATATTTACACCAAAATGTAAACAATAACGGTCACTAGTTGAGTTTAAGAGTAATTTTTATTTTTGTTAAATTTTTCAATGCTTTCTGAATTTCTCAGGTGGCAAATTTCATAATTAGAAAAAAATGGAAGTTGTTGTGAAAACCATCCACACACTTCAGCAAGTCTTTATGGAACCTTCATTTGCTGTCCAAATAAGTGCTGAGATCCAAAGAGGCCTTAAGAAGGTCCCCGCTCTCCAGGAACTGGCTAGACATTGACCATGGGATCATAATAGAAGAGTGCAGGCCCATATGAAGACCAGGCTCCCCTGCTGACTCCAAGTCCTGGGGTAAACAGAAATAAGCTTAGAGGAGGAGTGCATGTAACATGAAGGGTGTGACCCAGGCTGAGCCTAGAGATGACATTCCGGGCTGCAGGCACAGCAGAAGCATGGGAGAAGCACAGCGGGCCAGCACAGAGGCAGGGTGGGAAGCATGGATGAGGTGGGTGTGGAGTTCAGGGAGTTAAAGAGGCCGCGGCCGATGACCTGCACAGAGGGGCAGAGGGAAGCGAGTGGGGGGCAAAGGAAGCAGATGGGAGGAGTCGTTTCCGGCACGGACGCCTTGTGTCCAAAGCACATGAGGACAAACAGCTAGGGGCCCTCACCAGCACACATGTGCAGCACACACTCATGTGTACAAAAATCCATACACATGTACACACACGTCCGCTGCTTCTTGTTCTCTGGCCCTTAGCCTGGAGGCTATCACAGCCAACAGAGCTCTCTCGGCCTGCTCCGGCCTCCCTGCCTCCGTCCAGCATGCACTGTGGCTCATTACCTCCCCTGGTGAGGCATCACCAGCTGTCCTGGACCCAGAACGCCTAGTTCTTTAGCAGGATTTGGCATGTGGATGTGTCACGTAGGGACGGTCAGAGGGGTAGGAACAGAGGCAGGAGCCAGGCAGGAAAAGAGCCTCAGAAAAGGAAACCGGCAATCTTGGCCATCGGGGGGATGGGGCAGTGAGGAGCAGGAGACAGGAAAGGTGACACTGGTTCCAGGCAGAAACCCTGAGGTGGGAGTTCGTAGCTCTGGCACAGGTCCTGGGGTAGTATTTCGCAAGGGGTGGAGACGGTGGGGTGGCTTTGGGCAGTCTGAAATCAAGGGGTCAACAGGGTGTCTGGGAACACGAGAAACCTTCACTCTAAGGCTTAGGAGAGGGTGACAGCAAAGCTGGTGACGAAAGTGAAGCCTACAGGCTGTGACACTTGGGGACTCGTGGGGTCAAACTGGAGATTTGGAAACTCCCTTCCCGCCTTCTCCTGGGTAAGCAGAACAGGCAGCCCCAGCACCCGGCCACCCCAGGAGCAGCACCCACGGGCAGAGACGCTAGGCTTACACATTGCTGTCTCCCTCCCTCAGAGCCAGTTAAACTTTGTCTAAGAAAATGATTGCTAAACTCTCTGCCATAAGTGACTACTGGTCACATTTTAATCCTCTCCTCAGCCCAAATGCAGCTGTTGCTAAAGGTCAGGGCGGTCACACCTGGGAGAGGGTCAAAGCACAGGCCCAGGTATTAGCCGGAGCTGCCCTTCAGTGAGCAGATGCTCCGTGAAGCTGACATGCTCCCAGCTGCTCAAGTGGGGAAGACGGCGTGGGTGCTGCCATAGGAGACACAGGCTTGTCACTTGACCCTGTGGCCGCGAACTGGCCCCTGTGAAGTGGCCCTTCTTCAGCCCCCAGCGGGCCCCATGGGATTTCCTGAGCTCCTGGGCCAAGTTGGCAGCCTGGGCAGGTTCCAGTTTCTCCAAGCGGTGGCCCTGCTGGTTCCCATCATGTGTTGCACCACCCACAACATGCTGGAAAACTTTTCTGCTGCTGTGCCCAGCCACCGATGTTGGGTGCCCCTCTTGGATAACAGTACTGCCCAAGCCAGTGTCCCTGGGACCCTGGACCCCAAGGCCCTCCTGGCTGTGTCCATCCCACTGGGCCCCAACCAGAAGCCCCACCCATGCCGCCGCTTCCGCCAGCCACAGTGGCAGCTCCTGGACCCCTATGCCACAGCAACCAACTGGAGCGAGGCTGCCATGGAGCCATGTGTGGATGGCTGGGTGTATGACCACAGCACCTTCACTGCCACTGTGGTGACTAAGGTAAGGGCTGCCGGGCACCCACTCCAAGTTCCGGCACCTTGGAGGTGAAAGTCACAGGTCACAACTGGCTGTACACAAATGGTCCTGCCCTGGGACCTCCTGGGCCTCCCTCACCCCTGGATTGGCTGGCAGCCTCTTGTCAGCCATGTGTTCCACAGGGGAAAGGGTGGCAGGACTCAGTCCCCAGAGGCCACCTGATTGCAGGCTCCTCTGACATCTACACCTGCACAGGGTCCTGGCCAGTGGACACTCAGCTGGGACCCTGGGAACTGAGTCACTGGGGACTGGATGACTATTCACCGGGTTCCCTGATGCAGGGACAAAGCCAAGTGGCTTCTAAGAAGGGGCATCAGTCAAATCTGGGCCACTGTGAGGGGCAGTTTGTGTCAGCCAGCAGGGAGGGGCCTCTTTGTAAAACCAGGAGGGAATTAACTTGCTGGGAGGGGAGCAGGGTCAGCTTGGGCAGCCACTGCAGCGTGGACGAGGAGGGGCCGAGAGCCGAGGGACAGAGAGGGCCTGACCGTGGCCCATGAGGCAACAGGAAGCCATGAGCGGACTTAGGCCAGCAACAAGACGCTCCTCAAGAGATCCAGCTATGCCCTCAATGTCCTTGTTGTCCCCTAGGGCCCTGCTCTGTGACTCCAAAGTGCAGGTCCCTGAGGTGTGTCCCCTCCCCCTCCCACCTACGTTGTCCTGGCCTCCTGATCTCTCTCCTCCTTCTCCCCCACAGTGGGACCTGGTGTGTGACTCTCAGGCCCTGAAGCCCATGGCCCAGTCTATCTACCTGGCTGGGATCCTGGTGGGTTCTGCCGTGTGTGGTCGCGCCTCAGACAGGTGAGCACTATAGTGCCTGCCTGGCCACTTCCTCCTTGTCAAGCTCCTTATTTTCGCCCTGTACTTGGGATTAAACCCAGGGCCATCACACTGAGCTACAGCCCCAGCCCTTTTTCTATTTTTCATATCGAAACAGGGTCTGGCTAAATCACTAAATTGCCCAGGCTGGGCTTGAAATAGCAATCCTCCTGCCTCAGCCTTCCAGAGTGCTGGGATTATAGGCATGTGCTACGATGCCCAGACACTCCCCCTCTGAGCCACAAACTCACAACTTTACTCTGGGGCTGTAGAGCACCCTTGCTTCTCCTCAAATATTCACTGGCAACACCAGCTGGGTGGCTGGGCATGGTGGTGCTCGCCTGTGATCCCAGCACTCTGGGAGGCTGCGGTGGCAGGGTCACAAGTTCTAGCCCAAACTGTAATTAGGAGATTTATTGAGTCCCTGTCTCAAGCAAACAAACAAACAAATAAAACCTGCTGGGCCGTGTACCTGTCTTCAATGTTGTTTGAGCGCTCCTAGGGATGGGGAGCTCACTTCCTGCTAAGCACGCCTTCCGAGTGATCTTGGGTTCTTTCTCTGCTCAACGGCTTCTATGGAGGACAATGCGGGTCTGGCCTGAGGTGAGGGAAGCACAGGGCGGGCTCTCTGTGGCCCGGCTTCCCATGGCAGCCTATGTATGTGTATTACAGGTTTGGGCGCAGGGTGGTACTGAGCTGGAGCTACCTTCAGTTAGCCGTGTCGGGCACCGCGGCCGCCTTCATCCCCACCTTCCCACTCTACTGCCTCTTCCGCTTCCTGGCAGCCTTTGCGACAGCGGGTGTCACGATGAGCACAACCAGTCTCTGTAGGTCCCTGGGCGGGTGCCACGCAAAGAAAGCTCTAGCAAGGCCCTGGGCCTGAGCCCGCGTCTCTTTGCAGTGATGGAGTGGACGTCAGCACAGGCCCGCCTCTTAATGATGACCTCGATCGCTTCTCGGCCTTTTGGCTAAGATCAAGTGTAGTATCTGTTCTTATCAGTTTAATGATGACCTTGAACTCTCTGGGCTTCACCTTCGGCCAAATCCTGATGGCTGCAGTGGCCTACGGCCTGCGTCACTGGGTGCTGCTGCAGCTGGCCATCTCTGCCCCTTTCTTCCTCTGCTTTGCTTACTCATGGTAGGTGCTGAATCCTCTCCCCATGGAGGAGGAGACCTTGCACTCTACTGGGGCCCTGGTGCAAGAGCCTCCTTTACCCGGGAGCAGAGGCCCTGGGCGCCAGAGACTCGGGTTGTGTGCTGGGATAGCCCAGAACATAAGCACCTCAGATGTGTCCCCGTGCCCCAACTGCTCCCTTCGGTCATGCACCCTCCGTGACCCGGGCACCACTGTGCTGTGACTCCCATAGCATACAGCAGGCCACACTCTCTCTAGGGGTCTCAGTAGCCAGTAGCTCCAAGTCCCTCCAACACTGCAGACCCCTCCCATGCCCCACTCCAGGTGGCTGCCGGAGTCAGCACGGTGGCTTCTGTCAGTGGGAAAGCTGGATCTTGGCCTGCGGGAGCTGCAGAAGGTGGCCTCCATCAACCAGAAGACAGTGGGGGACACCCTGACCGAGGAGGTGAGGTGGGGCCAGGCCTTGCCCCGGCCCCTGCCCTCAGCTCTCTCCCCGACCTTACTCAGGGCTCCAGTTCCTCTGGGATGAGGGTCTCTGGGAAAGAGTTGCTGCAAACTCCAGAGCCAACGCCACCCCACCCCACAGGCCTTGCTCTCAGCTATGCAGGAGGAATCCAGTGGGGCACAGGCTTCCGCAAGCCTGGGTGCCCTGCTCTATGCACCCAGCCTGCGCCTCCGGACCTGGATCTCCATGCTATGCTGGTAGGTGCCTGCCCACACCTCCCCTCTAGTCTGACAGAAACCACCAGGCCAGGGGGCTCCCTCAGGGAGCTGTAGGGGTCAAGCAATAGGAGGATTCATGGCCGAGATCAAGGTACTGGGTGACCGGCAGGGCAAAAAGGGCAGCAGGCGATGGATCAGGGAGCCATAGAAAGGCACAGGCAGCCATCAGCAGGGGCTACTGTGAGAATCCAGAAGCCTGGGCTACTCAGCAAAGACCAAAAGCACTGCAGCATGGAGGGAGGCTGGAGTCGTGGCCACTCCCAGACAAAGCAACCAAGAGGAGAGGGAGACACCCAGCTCCTGCCTCCTCCACCTGGGTCTGTGCCCAATGCCTCCCATTGACCAACCCCAGGAGGGGTCTCTTTGGCAAATGGGAAATGAAGTCAGGGACCAAGCAGGAACAGAGCAGCACTAACCCCGGCTCCTCTCTGTCCCCACCCAGGTTTGCCTTTGGCTTCACCTTCTACGGCCTGGCCCTGGACCTCCAGGCCATGGGCGGCAACATCTTCCTACTCCAGGCGCTCATCGGGGTGGTGGACATCCCCACCAAGATGGGCGCCAATCTGATGATGGGCCGCCTGGGCCGCCGCCCCTCACAGGCCAGCTCCCTGGTGCTGCCTGGGCTCTGCATCTTGGCCAACACACTGGTGCCACATGGTGAGCAGTGCAAGCTCCCAAGGGAGATTTCCCTACCCATGGGCTCAGGGTCAGAGACAGGCACCCTGGGTCCCCTCAACAGAGCAGCAGCCTGGTTAGCAGGGGCCTGCTGGGAGCTGTGGCTGTGCTGGGCAGGTGCAGTGGCCATGGAGTCCAAGGGACAGGATGGGAGATGTGTGTGCCAGCAAAGGAGAACTGGGTGATGGATTTCAGGAGGAGAGGACAGGAGTGGAGGAGGATCCCTAAGAGGTACAGTCAGAAGTCACTTAGGGTACATGGTAGGGTCTGGGACCCCCAAAGCTAGAAACATTTTGCAGGCTTGGAGTGCAGGGAAAAGCCCCTGGGAAAAAGGGGATCGGACGCTAACCCTGCTGATCTCTCTCTGTCTGCAGACATGGGGTCACTGCGTTCAGCCCTGGCTGTGCTGGGGCTGGGGTCACTGGGGGCTACGTTTTCCTGCCTCACAGTCTACAGCAGTGAGCTCTTCCCCACTGTGCTCAGGTGAGGCTGTCCTTGCGGGAGGGGGTGCAGGGCAGGGAGTCCCATGCTCTAACACTTGAGCTAGCGTCTCCTTTTCACATGGCCCAAGCACATCCCTGCCAGGCCTGATGCCCAGGGACTCGCTGGGCCAAGTAGGGCTGGACCTGGGCATAAGGCCAAGGCCAAGGGCCGGGAAGCAGCTCCTCACAGGTGTGCCTGCCCCGGCAGGATGACAGCTGTGGGCCTGGGCCAGATGGCCGCCCGCGGGGGAGCCATCCTGGGGCCCCTGGTCCGGATGCTGGGCATCCACAGCCCCTCGCTGCCCTTGCTGTTATATGGGACAGTGCCGGTGCTGAGCGGCTTGGCTGCGCTGCTGCTGCCTGAGACCCAGAACTTGCCGCTACCCGACACCCTCCAAGATGTGCAGAACCAGTGAGTGGAAGCGCCGGGGGCCCCCTCCTTCCTTGCCTTCCTGCCTCCTTCCACCTCTCCCTCCCTCCAGAGAACCCCAGAACAGAGGAGGGGGAAGTAGCGGCCCAGAGTGGGACAGGGCCAGCCCAGAGTCACACAGTATATCCATGGGAGAGTGCAGGCCCAGAGCTGAGTCTGGCCACCAGTGTGGCTTCACCCTCTGCCCTTGGTCCTACCACAGGAAGCTCAGCCGCCCAGCCACCCCAGCTCTGCCTTAAAAGGCGTCAAGTATGAGGGGTGTGTGGGTGTCAACCTTCTGGCAGGGGAGGAACAGGGTGTGTTAGCTGGTGTCGGGGTCCTTATTGGCCCCAGACTAAAGCCTCAAGGGTCTGACAGAGCTGTCACTGCCCACCCCTTCCCCACAGTGTGGTCAGGAGTTTCAGTCTGGAGCAGGGGCCAGGATCCCCTGAGCTCTCAGGGTGGAAAAGGGTTAAGGGTTGGAGGTCACTCAGCACCCTAAGACACCCCCCATGTCGCTCCTGAACAGGGCAGTAAAGAAAGTGACACACAGCGCACCGGGGCCCTGCGTCCTGATGTCCACGGGACTCTAGCCTCCTCCCAGCCCACCGCAGGGCACAGAGGAAGAGGAGACAGTGTCTAGGGACAATAAAGGTGCTTGAAGGCCAATTCCAGGGACCCAGGGCTGCCCTCCCCGGAATACCCTCACTGTCAGGAGCCCCCTCTGGCCCAGAGAGGTCAAAGGACAATTGACTGGCAGGAACCTGCCCTGTGGACTGTCACCAGCCTGATGCCCCCAACCTCCATGGCTGCCAGGTCAGGGGACACCTCTCACTGCTCTCTGCCCACTGCCCACTGGTCCCAGGGCTCAGAGCTGTCCCCTCCCCTGGCTCAGCACAAGCAACAAAGTCTCAACCCCTCAGTGTCACCCTGACCTGTGGCAGCCTGGCCCAGCCACTTTGGCCTGTGGCCACCCTCACCACACCGCTGCCACACGCTTGGCCATGTCTTCTGTGGTTCCCGCCCCTCCTCCACACCGACACTCCTTCCAGGGTGCAGGGCCAGCCTGAGACCTGGTGACTCTCTGACTCGTGGTCACGGCCACACACCTGTCTTCCCTACTCACCAGCCAAGGAGTCTCTAGAGGCCAGGTGGCCTCATCTCAGAGCTGGCCGGAGGGGCATCCACACGAGGGATGA
>PVLD010004057.1:29461-63065 GCA_004027595.1 Dinomys branickii
ATTTAAACAAACCTAACAACAATATCTTTTAGGTTTTTTTCTAGATTTTTTTCTCTTTTTTCTCTTTTTTTTTTTTTTTGCTTTTGTTTTTAAAAAAGAAGATAGCATACCACGGAATTCAGGCAACTTACATCAACAAATAGGCCGTGTGATTTTAGCATGAAGAAAAAAATTACAAACAGAGCTGTGTAAGCGGGTTCTCCCGGAAAAAAAATAAGAAAAAACAACTTTTCCGTACAACGTTTTCTATCTGTTTGGTAACTCCCTCCCTCACTCTTCTCTCCCTGGACACCTTTCTCCTGAGCCCTCTCTCTCCTCCCTCGCTTCTTTGCCCTCTCCCCCAAAGCTGAAATCTGCAGGCTGCAGCTGAGGACTTGTTACCCCCACCTGGTGTCAGCACGTAGGGGAAGGAGGGATCTGGGTAGAAAAGCTCGGATACAGGGAAGTGGCGGGCGACCAGGTAGGAAGGGCTGCAGGGTGGGAGGTCTTGGGAGAGGCTGGCTTGGGGAAGGGCTTTAAAGGTCGGTTGCAGGTTGGTCACAGGAGAGGTGCCATCCAGCAGGGAGCAGAGGGCCCGAGAGAAGGGAGAATGAAGAGTGACACGCACTGAGCAGGGGAGCGGGGGCCTGTCCCGCAGGACTCGGAAGCCCTGCAGACGGCAGGGAGGTAAGGAGGGACAGGCAGGGAGGGAGGGAGGGAAGGGCCACCCGATTCCCGGGCTAAGCCTAACTCCCCGACTTTCTCTTTCTTTACCCTCCACCTCTGACCCCCACTGGCCCCCCCTCCCCCTCCCCAGAACCCCCATGGGCCGCCAGGACCTGGCCAGGGTTTGACTGCCTCTGGCCCTCTTATTATTGTTAAAACAATAATAAAACAACAGAAAGAAGAAGAAAGCAAAAAAAGAAAAGAAAATACATACACAGCCATCTGGGAGGGATGCACTTGCTAAAACAGGGCCCAGGGGAACTAGTGGGGACAGCTTTGTGGTAGGGGTGTTTCCTTCTCTCTAGGTCTGATAACTGGAGTCCCCTGGGCAGAAACTGCAGCTCCCATCAGACTCCCCCCACGGAGAGAACTACAACTCCCATTAGTCTTGGGAGGGGCCACAATTCCCATCAGCCCCTGGGTCAACAGCTACAACTCCCATCAGCCTCCTGGGCCCCCTCTCAAACCAAATGGCTGCAACAACCCACTGGTCTCAAGTGGAAGCAGGCTGGAGAGGGGATTCATTCCTCTTGGAAGGAGATATCTCTGGGCCTGAGGGGGTCAGGAGGTTTTCCAGCCCACATCTGGGAACCTCTCCCTAGTCCCTTCAGGATATGCCCACAAGCCCTCCTAACCCCTTCAGGGTAAGCATCCAGGAGCCTCCACTGCTAGGTCCTACCCGCTACGGCCCCCATGCAGCCAGGCCAGCCTGGTTCCACCTCCCTATTTTGGCAACTCTTCTCCCCTTCTGCCCCTGGTGGGCTCCACTGTGCACATATCTCTGCCAACCCTTCCCATCACCAGCTTCAGCAAATTCAGAGGCCCTTTTGGCCACACTGCCAGCCACAGCCAAGATCTTGCTATCAAACTGGAAACCTAGCAGAGTTCCCAGGCTGCTTTCCTTCCGACCAGGCTCCAGCCTCCACGTGGGGCCCCAGTGTTGAAACCCAGAGCTCCTCTAGGCTATGGGATCAGAAACAATGAAAAACTGAGGCTAGAACAGAAAGGCGTGTTCTGTGCAGGTGGGAGAGCCCAACTCCAGCTTACACGAGTGCAGATGCTGAGTCTGGACAGGACTCCCCAGGGTCAACAGCTATCAGTGTCGGGAGAGGTAAAAAAAGATGGACGGTCCAAAACAGGAAGAAAATGTTCGGATGAGAAAAGGAACAAGGGAAGGAGTGGGAGGAGAAAGGAAGGGGCAAGAAAAAAAGGTCACAGAAGGAAAAACTGAAACAAAGCTTTTGGAGATAACGGTAGCAGAGGGGCTGATGAGAGAGGAGATGGGAAAAAAGATAAATCATGTACAGGTACTAATTTCCTATGATGAATGGTATCGTGTATATCTAAAATGTACCAATAAAAATTTTAAAACACTCATAAGAATTTTTTTGAAGGAATGGATGGCCCTGTCTCTTTTGTGATTCTCAGGGACCAGGGAAAAGCCAGGGCTCACAAGAAGCCAGGAAACCTTGAATCATGCCTATACCTGCAGGAGGCTGGTAGGGCTCACCTCCTGGCTTAGACACTGACCTGGGAGGCTGAATTCCTGTGTGAATGTGGACAAGATTTCCCTACCCCTGGGCTGTAAAGCTAGGATACTGGGCTCTAGGCCGAGTGAGGCCAAGGCCTGGCTCTATGGGCCCTCTGGCCTATCGATAAACATAATGGATAAACAAAATGGATAATATGTCCTTCTGTCCCCACCTGGGCCCCAGACTCCCAGCGCCCTTGTCCCTGGGTAAGGGGCAAGCTCAGCCACTGGCTTGTGGAAGGAGAGCAGGCAGCCCCTCAAGGGGCAGCCTCCTGGGCCCCACTGTGGCAAGCGCTCCCTTCCTGCATGGGTCTAGAGGCTGGCCAGGGTCCTCTCTGCTGGCCCACACCACCTGCCACCTGTCTGACCTTCATCTTCCGGTAAGAACCATTTCCCACTGCTATCCCACTCCTCCTCAGAGTCCAGCCTAACACTTCTTCCAGGCAGACCCCAGAGGATGCTCCCTGCCTCTGGTGTCTCTGAACCATGTCCCTGTTCTGTCTCAGAGCCATGGATTTGGGCCAAATCACTGCCAAGGACCAAAAGGCCCAAGGCCTATCTGTCGATTTCCTTAGCACCAGCACCAAACTTGGCACAGCGTTGGGGTCATTATGCTTTCCCAAGGGCAGGGAAAGGATATTCCCCGTAAGCCTGACCAGGCTTGGTATCTGAGGAAGGCATAGGAGCCCCTCTTAGGCCAGAGCAACTGCATTCTGTACTCTACTCTCTCTGCCCTCTTGGGCAGCAGGGATTCTTGAGAGCTCAGGTGTACCTGGCAGGTACACCTCCCCCTCTGTCAGTCTTACTTCCTGTCTTAGACTGGGCCACCAGCTGCTTCTGGGAACTCCAGGGTCAAGGTTTGCCCAAAGCTGCCTTAGGACCCTCAACCAGCGGGCCATAGCTGAGGCCCCAGTGGAAAGCCAGGGCCAGCACATAGTACCAGACCCAGAGGACATTGCTGGGGACATGTCCTGCCCTACAGTGCTCATCAGACTGATCATGGTACAGACCTTGGTTCTCTACCAGCCTACAACTCCCAGCAAGGTGAGCGTAGCTGGAGGCTTCAAGCAAGCTTGGACCATAGACAAGTCTTGCCCAGCCTGGGCCCTCCAAAACCACTTGCCTCAGCTCTTTTGTCCCTGGGACACACCTGCTTCTCAACTCATACCTCCAAGTCTCAGAGCCTCCCAGGCTCCACATCTGGGGTTCTCTGGCCCTTCTCTGCCCAAGGTTCTGGTGGCATGTCAGGGACATCCTGCCTGCCTCCTGCCCCACACACCACGCCTTCCCCTTGGTGCCCCTTGCCATGGCAGCTGTGTCTCACACACCACCTCTTTCCTGTGTCCTATACCCTACTCCCCTTCTGCTCCCGCTCAGCCTAGCCTGGGCTCAGGTGCAGCTCAGCCATGTGCATGACTTCTGGGATAGTGCACTGGTCCAGGAAGGATGAAGGGACCCCTTCCACCCTGCTGAGGAGCCAGCAGGGCCTGGAGGAGGGGCGAAGCTGTCAGAGAGTCTTCCCACTGGGCTTCTATGGGAGGGGTGCACTCATGGTGACTTAGGGTGCTGGTGGCCTTAGGTCCAGCTCTAGAACAAGGGCAAATCCTGAGTACACTCTGAGCAGCCAGCAGGGCCCTGGAAGCAGCACAGGCAGCCCCCAGCCCTCCTACACTTCAGGCTGCTGCAGCATTTGGAAAACACAGCTGCATGTCTACAGGTGCTACCCACCCACCCTCTGCTTCTCTGCATCCTAAGAACAGACTTTTGGTGCATGTCAGACCCACTTGCTAGAGAATTCCCTTTTGACAGAGGATACCACCAGCCACTCCCATGCAGTTGTTCCCCCAACTCTCCTCTCTCTGGGGGACAGGGCCCCAGCAAGCCCATCTCTTTCTTGCTTTAGGGCACAGAAGGCCCTTAATTAGGAACAGCTACAAACCCCATTCCCACCCATGCAAGATGTGTCCACCTCCATGAGAGCTGACAATGAGGTTAAGCGTGTCAGACACAAAGATGTCAGCTAGCAAGCTCTTACCCACCAGTACAGGGCCCTTCCCCAGGGTGCGAGGGGCAAGACCACTTGCCTACAGAGCATTCTGTGTAGATCTGGGGAAAAAGCAGCCCCTTTATGTGCATACAGCCCTATAGGTGCAGTGACTGAGCAAGCAGCACCTCAGTGTGACACTGGATAAAGCCACTCTCTCTCCAGACGGACACAACCCTGATCTAAGACCCAGGATACCCGGCTGGGCAAGAAGAGCACTGACTAGATCTCAGCCCCTACTCACCTGTTGGAGCAGAAGAAAACCCATGTCACTGGGGTGGTGACCCAAAGGACAGTGCCCCTCTCCACCCTGAACCAGCAGCACAGCTAGGGCCAAGGCCATGGTGGCTTTGAGATGGGGAGACATCTGTTCCTTTTTTTTCTTTTCCCGGTACCGGGGATCGAACTCAGGGCCTTAGTGCTTAGCGGGCAAGCACTTACACCACTGAGCTATATACCTCCAGCCCAAATGATTTTTTTTTTTTTTTGGCGGTACTGGGGATCGAACTCAGGACCCTGCGCTTGCTAGGCAGGCGCTTATTCCACTGAGCTATATCCCCAGCCCGAGATGGGGAGAGTGGTAAGCTACATCTTGAGCGTGTACTCTCAGAGGATCTGTGTTTCTGTACCCTGCATGTGTATGTACAAACTTTGATGGATCTGATCCATCAGTGAGCTGGAAGATATGTTTGCTTGTGAGTGGACCTCTAGCCCTCAGAGGTGTCGGCCAGCCTCTGAAGCCTGGGTCTGAGATTTCTGTGCATGTACGCGTACGTGAATGTCTTGGAAACACAGGAGTATACCATGGTTGCTGTGAGGATAGGTAGTGTCCACACCCTGAGACTGTATCCTCCACCAATCTCAGGTCCTCCTTCTCCTGGGCAACTAGACTGGCAGCATTCCCTGAGTAGCGGACCAAGCCAGTGTGAGCCCCAACAGCCTCCCACGTCCCAGGCCTCAGGTCTTTTCCATAGCCATGATCTTGGAACCATGTGTTGAAATGGAGGAGCCACAGGGGGTAAGAGTGTGATGACTAACATGCCCTTGGGGCACAGTGACCTACAGACACAGAGCACCCAGAGAGGGTGTACCTGAGTGATGAACGCCTCTTGTGTTAACCACTGAGATTTGGTGCTTACCTGTTAGGGAAACAAATGTTATCTTAACTAACACAGGCACTGGCTGTGTTTGGATAACGGAACCCTGTGGTACTTGGGTAACAGCCCAGCAAAAGGGACATGGGGGCTGGAAAGGTGAAGACCTGTGTAGTGCAAAGCAAGCTGTTTGGTACAGGCCACGGCTGTGACTGTGCACCTTCTGAGGCCAAGGCGCAGAGAGGAAGGGCCAGGAAAGGACCCAGGGATGATGCCAATTTTTATATTCTGCTGTTACAAGGAGACAAACTTGGGCATGAACTGGTTGGCTTCAAGTAGGAAGGAAGACGTGGATCCTTCAAGAAAGTCAGAGAAGTCACTGTGTCCAAACCCCAAGCGGGAAGCAAGAAGACTGAAGAGGACTGAGGGACAATAGCCCAGGAACTCTTCTCATCCGAAGAAGGGGTTCACAGATGCTCAAGAGCCCAATTTAAGGTGTGGCCTCCTCCCCTCCACTGCCCCTACTGTTTCAAGTGTCCTCAACACAGCCACAGCTCTGTGAAGAAGGGAAGCTTAAGAACCATGCCTAGGAAAGAATCATGTCTTTGCTGTGTCTGGCTGAGCCTTAGAGCCATCCATGTGCCTCCAGAGGCACAGCAGTGGGTGTGGGCTGTCAGTGCTGTCATGCACCCAAGCAGGACATTTCTCCCATCACCCACAGGAAGAGCCTCCTGGCTGGCAGAGCAGAGGCCTTGACACAGTGAGAGGCTTCCAGAGCGCAGCGGCAGGGTCTGCTGGAGAAACATCCCCACTGCAGGGGCAGAGCCTGCCACGTGCGCAGCCGGGCCTGCTTCTTGCTGCGGCACACATTCCTGCATGCATCCGAGGTTGCTCCCATTTTTAACTGGGAAGTGTTACTGTGGTGGCTGTCTCTGCCCCAGCACTGTCTTCTTCATGTGCAGTAGGCTCTGGGGCCTTCTGGTTCATGGGTTTCCAGGCCACACAGAGTCCAGGCCCTGGTCCCAGGCAGCCTCCACTTTGAGACAAAAGCCCTCATTGGGAAGGACTTCGGGTTGTCTGCCTTGGGGACAGGTGGGAATGTTCTGGAATAGGAAGAAGAGTGAAACAGATTCTTGGTGGCCCTGAAGGCCAGGCTATGGGAAATAATTCAGTAACTGGCCCCCAAATCTGTGCTTCCTCCTGGGGGCACAGCAAGGCTAAACCTTCCAGCCCTCCTGGAAGCAAGGCGTCAGCCGCTGGCTGAGCTCCACACAGTGGAATGCAGGCGGAACCACACCTCCCAGGCCTGGCCTGTGAGACCCTGCCCTTCAGGATGCAGTGCCTACTCCCTGCCCCCTCCTGGGGAAGTCACCTGTCAAAGAGGGAAGGAAACCTGACCCTGAGTCATCACTTGAAAAAGTCCTGGCTGCCCATCAGGAGCACTTGTTTATAAATTTGGTGACAGAGACACACATTTCCAGGTGTTAAACCACAGACGTGGTGGAGTTTGTCTGTTACAGCAACTAGTGACTGAGAGCCTCTGGGAATCTGCGCACGTTTGTGCTTCTGTGGGTCTGAGTAAATGTGTGTCCAGGAATGAAGCCTGACTGTGCTGCTACGAATCTCCACCATGTGTGCAGGAACATGCCTCAAGGGGATCACGCAGGTTTGTGTAGGAGGCTGCTCCAAGCATCTGAGGACGAGTGGGCCTGAGTGAACTGGAGGGTCTGAGCCAATGTACATCTGGGCACACAGCCCTAAGCATGTATGTGCACGGTGTACGAGAGCTTCAGTGGATCTGAGCATGTGAGCGTGTCCTTGTAGGTCTGAATGACTGGGGGTGCTCACCTGTGGGTGAACACACAGGCATGTGATGTAGTGGATGTGAACACATGTATGTGTCCTTCTATGTGCTGCTGTGTGGGTACTACCAGGCACAAAAGTACACCCATTGCTGTGAGTGCCTGTGTGTCAAAGCAAACCTGAGAGTGAGTGTGTGTGTATACATGTGAGGTACAAGTACCTGTACTTCTACAGGCCTGAGCACATGTACGCAGACTTCTGTGACTATAAACCAGTAAGTATGTTTCTGCAGGTGACTGTGTGTATATGTGCACACTAACATGGGACTGAGTACATGCATGTAGGTTTCAAAGGGTCTGAGTGTGTCCAGCCTGTGCACGCACATGTAAACAGCAGCTTCTGTAGGTATGAGCTAGGGAAAACCACTGAGGGCTTCTCTCCTGGGAGTGGTAGGGAATGCAGTTCTGTGAGGCTGCACAAGTGTGTGTGTATGAGTGTGTGTGTGTGTGTGTGTGTGTGTACATATGCCGGTGGGCCTGAGCACACATGGCCTTCTCTACAGAAGTGCAAGCTTGCATCTTTGTGGGTGTCACTGTGTGTGCACCTTTGTGTACAGGTGGGTACACATGTATAGGGATGAACCCACAAGTCAGTGCATGAGCTCATCCCTCTGCAGATGTACACGTGCACCTTGTGCATAGTACACTTGCACAGGGCTGTAACACACGTATCTCTGCACACCAAGGATGTGCACTTCTGTGTATGAGGGTGTGTATGTCTGTCAGCAGCCTGAGCACATTGTGTCCATGCCTGGTCTAAACATGCGTCTGTCTCGGTCTCTGTGGTTCTGAGCAGCGGTAAGCCATGTGGGATTGTGTGGTCTGCACATAGACAAAGGGTGATCGAAAAATACAGGGGGCTGGGGATATAGCTCAGTGGAATAAGCGTTTGCCTAGCAAGCGCAGGGTCCTGAGTTCAATCCCCAGTACCGCAAAAAAAAGAAAAAAAAAAGAAAAATACAGTTGATGTTTAAATTTTTTTAGTGTATTACAATAAAAGAAACTTTGCCATTAATTCCTCTCTGACTACTCCCCCCTGCTTTGAACACATTTATCTCGTCATTCTTACCACTTTCTGAAGCTGTTCTGGAAATCCTCTTTCATGTCTTTACATGAGGCAATAGAAAGCACAGTGAATGCTGCTGCCAGATGCTATCCAACAAAAAGGCAGGCCTCAAAATATTACAGTGGGTCCTCACCCACTGTATTTACCAGATCTGGCACCATGCAATGACTGGATCATCTCCAGAGTCAAAATGACCATGAAAGATAAATGTTTTGAATTGATTCTGATCATTAATTCAAATCATGACAGTGAAAGGACGACTTCTAGAACTGCCTCAGACAATGGCAAGAATCATAGGATTAGTGTGTTCAAAGCAAGGGGGAAGTATTTTGAAGGGAATTCATGGCCCTGTGTCTTTTACTGTAATTTTGTAAATTTAAACACACCACACTTTTATCACATCTCATATATGTGTGTTACACAGGTGAATCTGTTCACACATGCGTATGCCTCTGTAAACTGAGGAAGATCATCTAATTCTGGGAGGCTAAGGACTTATCTCAAGGTATGACCATGTGAGCACATACTAAAATCCAAAAGTACATGTCTCATACATCTGAAGTATGTGACTGCTTCTACAGCTCTGAGTACATATGCATGGCTCCGAACATGTGACATGTAATATGAACAGACACGAGTGTGTCTGAGTTGCCTCCATGACCTGAACATTCGTAAGGACCTTGCTGAATTTCAAACAGCGTCTGCATGTGTCTGCATCTTTGTGCAGCTGAGCACATGTGTAAGTGTGACCCTTTGGGTCTGACAAGCGAGCGTGGAAGTCTGAGCACTTCTGGGTATTTGGGGGGCTCTATCACATGTATGTAGCACTTAGTGGCTCTGAGTATACAGAGAGGCTTCACAAGTCTCTGGACATGTGAATGGATGTGTGTGTGTGTGTGGTCTCAATGGGTGTGCACCTGTGTGCATGTCCTTCAAGGCTCTGGGCATGTGTGTGTCTTTTTCGGTCTAAGCATGCATGTGCCTCTGTTGCTCTGGGCATGGGTGACATATGCTCTTCAAGATTTCCACATATATGTGTGTGTAGAAAGAGCAACATGTGAGCTGACTGGTGGGTCTGCAAATGTGTATGCGGATGTCCATGTGCCTTTACGGGTCTGGGCCTGTGTGGGCACAAAGTCAGATTCTTACAGACCCCAAAAACAGCGTGGGGGCCGGGCCAGCTGAGACAAGAGCGGGGGCGGGGCGCACTGCCAGCTGTAGCGTTCGCTCCTGTGAAGGCACACCTTCGTCTGGGCTGCCAACATCAGGTGAAATAACAGGCAGGACGGGAGTCTCACCAAGCAAGGGAGGAGGTATATGGGGTCTGGGTCCGTGGAGGGGCCAGGTTTGGGGAGAGGATAAAAAAGGGAGCGGGAGGGGCAGGACTGAGCCAGGGGCCCACACCTGCACAAGGGACACGGATCTGGAAGGTGGGAGAGGCGCAGACACCCTGGGCTCCGCCCTGTGCGGTCACAGTCTCTCGCCGGGGTCTGGCCCCCTTTCTCCTTGGCGAGGCTCTGAGTGGAGAGGCTGGGTCTGCCTCAGACTACAGGGACCCTGGAGTCATCTCAGTCCTTGCCTGGGCTCTCAGCAGGATAAGGACTGACTTTCAGCATTTCAGAGAGCTGCATGAACTGTAGACATGTGAGCCCCTATCTGGAAGAGTCTGTGGATTTCCACAGTTTCCTTTGGGGGCTCCAGTGCACACTCAGCCTTCTCACCATCCCAACCTTCTTTTTTTATTTTTTTTCTGGTACCGGGGATTGAACTCAGGACCTTGCCCAACCTTATTTTTAAAGCTGGGTGCTACACTGGCCACCTCCCTATGCCCAGCTTCCAGACCCCCCCCCCCCCCCCCCCCCCCCCCCCCCCCCCCCCCCCCCCCCCCCCCGTCTAGCTTCCCCTCACACCCGTGGCTCTTTTCCCAGTGTGCTCCAGCGGTAAGTGATCTCCTAGAGCCCTCACTGGGAGGCAGCTGGCCAGCCCACAGGCCGTTAATACACACACTGGGGGTCACATGGAGGGCCCTGCCTGGGCTCTAGGCTGGGAACTGGAGCACTGCCCAACACAGGGAGGCCCCACATGTGCTGCCTGTTCCTGTGTGAGGACCATCTGGCCCTAGATGCCCTCTGCAGGATCCAGACTCTTCCTGTCACCCAGAGTTCCCATCTAGAGTGTGGGGCCAAGCAGTGCCCTTTCCTCAGGGCCCTCAGTCCCTTGTCCCTAGAGCCCCCATACAGCGCTCTCATGGGTCACTCATACAGCCACAAGAGCTGGGGCATGCATGTATTTGCATATGGCTGGGCAGAGGTACTGTGTCCACCTACAGGAGCCCCCAGCAATTGTCCAAAGCTGACAGGGGCAGGCAGAGCTGAGGGACAGATCTGGCTGCTGACACCGCCACACACTTGGAGTCGCCCAGAACACTGGTGGACTTTGGAGCAGGCATGCCTGAGCTGAGATCAACCTGAGACGGTCTCAGTGAGACCAGGGGCAGCCCCCAGCAAAGGGGCCTCCCACAGAGCAGGGCATGTGGCCAGGTGGGCCCTCCCAGTCCAGCAGCTTATACTTCCCTAAGTGCCACTGGGCCATGGGAACAACCCCTCTCAGCTCCAGCCTACTGAGGGGGACACAGAAGGTAATGGGCTTTAACCTGTTATCTCTGAACCTGAGCCTCTGCCCCACTGTACACACCTTAAGCCTGCTTCCTTCTTGTCCTGCTCATATTCCTTCCAGGGTGACTGCCCGCCCTCAGCTTGACCATCTCTCTGGTGCTGTAGCCCCCTAGCCTCCCACCCCAGACCACATTCACAGGATCTATCGTGCCACACTGCCCATCTCCTGACCGCAGCCCCTTTCCGACCCTGCACAAACCTGCCCCATCCTCCAGCCTACTGGTGCCCACAGCCTAGCTGCCACCATTGCATGGTAATGGGGAGAAGTCTCTGGGAAGCTAAGCAAGACATACAGGCGGCCCCTGGGCTCTTGTGGGCGCTTGTGAGCCGCCAAGGCCTATGCACCCTCACCAGGAAATCCAGCCCCATCCAGTCCTCTCTCCATTCCCCAGCCAGTCTCCCCTAAGCTACTGCCAACCCACTTAGATGAGCAGCCCAAGCACCCACTACTTGACCCTACTCACACCCTCTCAGCTTGCTGGCAAAACTCACCCCTGACTAGCCTGTTGCTGTCTCTGCAGCTGCACCCTTGACCCCAGCTGGCAACATCAAGCAGAGGCCTGGAGATCCCCCAAAGCCCACACCTGGGAGCCCTCCCTTCCATCCCTGCTCTCCTGTAGCAGCTTCCCCAACCCCAGATCTCTCCAGGGACCCTAGGTCTGGCCTAAGAGGTACCAGCACACTGCCAGGCACAGGGCTGCCTGCCTTGACCTGCCATCCTGGTAGAGTTTCCACCCTTGGGACTCTTTAGATCCAAGCAGCAGACACATCCCTGAGACTGAGCATTAGGAAGGATCAGAACCCAGCAGAGACAGGCTCTGCCAAGTGAGCAAGAGAACCAGGCCTGGGGCAGATGGGAGTTGCAGTTCTGGGCTGAAGGCTCATGGGAGTTGTAGTTCCCCCATCCCAGGACTCATGGGAGCTGCAGTTACTCATCTTCCTAGGGAAATATCTCCCTCTTTCCAGCAACCCTTGGACCTCAACCCCAAGCTAAGGACCCCCCACTATGGACCTCACTACATCTGAGGGATGTAGCACCAAAAGATGCCTTGCCAGAGGGGATTTGAGGGGCTTGGGGTGCTACAAGGAGGAGAAGGAGACTATCAGAGAGCTATGGCCTGCAGTAGGCCCTGGGCTAGGGCCAGGTGGCAGAGACAGTCGCCCCCCTCCCAGCATCGTCGCAGGGGCCCCGGGGCAGGGGAGGGGGGAAAGGCACTCACCAGTACTGGGCTCACATTCCTCCAGGTCCTCATCATCACTCGGACACTCAGCCGAGGCCACCAGGAGGTCATCTGTGTTCTGGGGAGGAGAGGATGGTAGGGAAAGAGGGTTCCAAGTAGGTAAGCAGACCTCACAGCCACCTCTGGATGTGTAGGACGGTACAGGAGATAGCCTAGAGCCAAGGCTATTTCTCTTATTACTTGCTGGGTGACCTTGGGCCTCCATCTCCTCCCAGCAAAGAGGAACTAAACAACACCAGCTCCCAAGGATCAGACAACACATGTTGTGCTTTTTATTTCCAGGAAGTGGAGAGACGGGAAGCTAGACCTGGGGCTCCAGGGTGGGAGACAGGAGCCAGGGTGCCATGGGCAGGGGCAGGTGAGTCAAGGAGGCAAGCCACAAGAGCCCCTTTGGAGGTCTGCATGGGCAGAGGGGGACAGAAGGTGAAGGGGCTTCCAGCTGTGTCACCCCATCACCCCTCATCCCTCTCCCAACCCCCTTCCAGGAGAGAACCAGGCTGCACACAATAATTAGGGCTGTGGTTGCCATGACAACAAGAGTCGACTTTGTCAGCATTTTCTCTCCTCCTGATTGCAAAGAAGAGAATCCTGGAGATGAGTGAGATGAGGGGGAGGGGGTGCTTCAGGGGGTTAGGGTAGAGACCCAAAGAGGGAGACCCGAAGCCCGGGGAGGAAGAGGCCCCAGGACACCGTGGTGGAAGGAGAACACCAGGCAAAGATGGCCAGGTAGAAGCACAGGGTGGCAGGGGTGAAAGGCCACACTCTGCCTCCCGCCCAGGCTTATCTTCTGATACCATCTCCATACCAGCCTCACCCTCAGGCCCCCATCCCTCTCTTCCACCTGGACAGTCTGCCCACCTCCTCCCACTGAGCCCAGAGGGCCCTGGGCATGCAGTGTCCAGCCCTGGGTACAGCCCAGGCCTTTTGCCTATGGCTCCCTGGTCCCTGGGTACTCAGATCCCTGCAGACTTCTGGGCAGCGAAGGCAGAGGAAAGGGCACAGGCTTGTCTCTCCCAGCTGGCTTAGCTAGCTAGCCCTATCCCAGGTCCCTGCAGCACAGATAGGCAGGCAGGAGGGGCCTTGGAGACAAGGAGCCCACCCCTCCGATGGAGGGAGAAGCTAAAGGCCGACCAGTGGTGGAGTTAAGGACAAGTCTCCAAGGCCCCATGTTCTCTCCCACACCCGGGGGGACAGAGGCCCCTCCAGACTTAAAGGGCCATGGATCAGAAGGACAGCAAAATGGCGTGACGAGGGTTGGCTGGCTAAGCAAGGTCAACACGTCCAGCATGAAGTCCCCAACAGTGAAACCCATGTCAGCCTCCACAGTCCCACACGATCCACAGGCTTTGGCCACTAGGAAAGCCAGGCCCACCCTGTCCCTTGGAGCCTTGCTCCGCTAGTGCTGCCTCCTCCAGCTCTCCCAGATCACTTGAGCCTGATCTGCTCCAGGCAGCACCTGAGCAGGTGGGGAGAGCATCTCAAAGGGAAAATCACAGGGGAATTGTCTGCACTGACATCCCTGCTCAGAACCAGAGATGCAGAGAGGGGCCCTGAGGCCCACTAAGTATGGAGAATACTTTGGACCACATGGAGAGGATGTGTGAGGGCAAGGACCCTGTCACCAAGGCCCTTCCCATGACAAGGGCTCTAGCAAGCAAGGAGAAGCTGCTCCCAGCCTCCACCAGCCCCTGGAGAAGAGCTGTCCCTGCAGGGGGCTGGGTCTAATCCTTGCAGCCTGCCACCTCTGCCCAAGACACTGCCCTCCAGACACACCCGTCTCCCACATGCTCCCGTGGCCTTGAGTGGGGATTGGAAGAGATCATTCTACCCTCAGCCCCAGTGTAGACCTCCTCTCTTAGGTGGGGTGGATGCCTTCCCCTAGTCAACTCCTCCCAACGCTGGGAACAGACCCTCTAGAAATAACAGCCACCTCCACGTCTACAGTATCCCTGACCACCAGAGTGAAGGCCACTTTCTGGAAAGTGACCTTTCCTCCATCTCCTAAACCATCACCATAAGGTCAAGGACTACAGCCTTTAGGATCCCACCAGAGCCCTGAACCTTTGCCCACAGTTAGAAGGGGTCTCACCTGAGTGGTGCTGTCCCTCAGTGTGGGGGAGCGGCCCCGGCGCGTGGTGGTGGTGGCCATGGTGGTGGTGGTCTCCATGATGGTGGTGGCCATGTCGGCCAGCAAGGTGGTGGCCGTGGTCTCTGCACTGAGCAGCACGGACGGCCCCTCCCCCACCAGGCGCAGGTGGCCCTCGGTCCGCACATTGGGGTCGCTCTCGGCGGCCAGCGCCAGCACCTTGAGCCCATTGTAGTAGAGGCCCGACACCTGGCCCTGGAAGGGGCGGCCCTGATCCCGGCCCCCAATCTTGATGGCAGCTTGGCTGTTGAAGATGGTCAGCTGGCGTCCTGGGGGGAGGGTGATGAGAGGTGTGCAGAGGGAGCAGACAGAGGGGGAGCAGACAGTGGAGGAAGCCGGGGGGGGGGGGGGGGGGGGGGGGGGGGGGGGGGGGGGGGGGGGGGGGAGAATGGAGAGGAGCGAGGGAGGGAGAAAGGAAGGAGGAGGAAGCCAGCAGGTGGGTAGGGGAGAAATGAAGGGGCAGACAACCAAAGGGAAAGCTCTTGTCACCCAGAGCCCCTAGCCCCACCGGGGGACCCCAGCAGGGGAGGGTCCCAGGGTAACACGGGCTGGGAAAAGGAGCCCGGTCACCCCATCTCCCCACCATGCACATGCCTGCTCTGCCTTCTCCTGTCCCGCACTCTGCTCCCACTCCTGGGCCATCTCCCTTCTCCTTCCTCTTCCCTCAGTTCAATCCCCATCTTTTCCCTCTGATTCCCCAGTGTCCCACCCATCGTGAGTCCTAAGCCATGGGCCCTCGGAGGCCGCAGACAGCGGAGACAGAGGCGGAGGGAGCACTGCCAGGCCGCAGTGGTCGGCCCAGGCACGCAGCAGAGGCAGGGTGAGGGTGGGCGTAGCGCGGCCCCTGCCCAGCTGCTCCGGGCTGCCCTGCCCATGGACAGCCAGCCCCTCACTGCCGGCCAGGCTCCCACAGTCCTCCCCTGCTGAGGCCCAGCCACCGCCAGGACCAGGCCCCTGGCTAGCAGGGCGCTTCCTCCCCTCCTGGATGTCCAAGCACAGAAATGGAAAACGTTAAAGGGACCTTGCTTCGCTCGCTGACAGCCAAACAAACCGCTCCAGCCCCAGTGTTGCTCCGCACTAGGCAGTATTACGCCTCAGAGTTCCCACCTGCGTGGGTTTGGCTGCGCACTTTGGTTTCAGTGGATCTGGGGGTCGGTTTAACCCTCTGAGTTTGTTGTTTTGGTTTGGATTTTAGAAAATATATTTATTATGTTTAAGTTTAGATTTAACTTTGATTTTGGTGTTGCTTATTTTTTGGTGGGGAGGGGTCGGGCAGACGGACTGTAACGTTGCCCCCTTTTCCCCCGGAACTTCAGCTGCTGGCGCTGGGAGTTTAAGACCTGGCTTAGCCCTTGTTAGCCTCTGGTTAGTGCCTCGTTAAAGATCTGGTTTAGAGTTAGGTACTAAGAGCCCTGCCCCCCATACCTGGGCTGAGGACAGTCCAACTTGGGAAACCCACACCCACTTTGGAAACATGGATTCTCTGGGACATCCAAGACTCCAGAACCCCCAGCCATCTTCCTGGGCCCCAGTAGTCTCCTCAGGGCCCTGCTCTGGCTCTCCCTGTGGCGCCTTGCCATGGTCCGCCTGCACAAAGACAGCCCAGGGGCAGTGTGGCTCCCTTACAGATAAAATAGGGGAGCCGGGCATGGTGGTGCCCGCCTGTAATCCAGCACTTGGAAGGCTGAGGCAGGAGGATTGTTGAGAGTTTGAGACCAGCCTGGGCTACAAAGTGAACTTAAGGCCAGTCTGAACTACACAGCAAGACCCTGTCTCAAAAAGACAAAAAAAATAAATAAATAAAATAGGAGAGCCGAAGCCCACGGATAGGCATTACTGGTGGTGGCTGCTCTAAGGCGGGGCCCTGAGATACCAGGCCCAGAGAGCCCCTGGAGACTCACTGCATTCAAGTATATTCCTGGGCATGGAAATTATGAGACCCCCAAAGGAGAGAAGGGTGGCTGTGGTCAAACAATTCACAAGGCAAATCCATCACAATTAATCTTGCAGGATTTGTCAGAGCCTTTATGAAACTAAAGTCCTTGTGCATCTCCTAGGGGAAAAAAGGGACTCAGCACTTCCCAAACTCCTTTTACCACACATCTCTTCACTGCGAAACATCTCGCAGAACTGTTCACAGAACGTTTTGGAACTGAAAAATGGATTCATTCCATAACTACTGAGCACCTACGGGGAGCCAGATACTGACAGTAAGATATCACTGCAAGAGCTTGAATACCTTCCCGTTCCTCATCTCTCTCACTCTCACAGTGTGTCTGTGAGGTGGGCTGCGTGAGGAAAGCCCTCTCCGTCTACTGAGAAGACAGCTAGGCTCAGACAGGGGACACAGCGGGCCAAGGCCACACCTTTCCTTCTTTGGGAGGCTTGATCTGTCGTTTTCTAGAAGAGCGAGCACAGGCCTGAGGAGAAGGTGCAGACACCTTCCCTCGCTCCAACGTCCACACCCTCCCCTAACAAGGCCTGTCCAGCTCTCCCTACCCTTGGGGTCACAAGTTGTCCCAGCCTCAGCCCAGGTTGCTCCCTTGGCCTCTCTGATTCTCAGAAAGCGAGGTGGATAATGGAGAGGAAGCCACAGAACTTTAGTAAACTTGGTCCCTGTGGCCCCTGACCTTCCCCCCCTCCCCCATGCCCTCCACCATGAACGCCTCAAAGGGTTAAAGTTCGCCCCTCAAAGGGTTAAAGTTCACCCCGCTGGAGAGAGCAGCCCAGTGTGGCTGGGGGCTGTAGGTTTAGCGATGTCTGTTAGAGTCCCTTTAACTTTTTGTCCTGTCATGGATTTATCACATCTGGTTATCAGCATGTTTAGGCCCCGCTGGTGCAAGGGGCTGGAAGTTACATTTGGGGGTTTATTGGGGAAGGCCCCAGTGGACATTTAAAGCACAGTTATCAGCTGGTTAAGTGGGGTTTAACAGTTCTGCTCCCCGCTAGAGTTTAGCCTTAGAGGTACAGAGCTCGCCCCTCCTCCAGTGGGAATCAGATGGCTTTGCCCTTGGCCCCATGTTCTCTTGGTAACAAGATACCTTCTCCTTCTCACCCAGTAGCACCTCACCTGCCATGTGGGGGCCTCACAGGGAGCCCACCCTGCCTTCCTCCTCAGGCCAGCAGGAAGAAACCTGAAGGAACTATGGCCTTCCCTACCTCTTAGCTTCCTCTCGGCCTCCATGACTTCTAAGAAGCCTTCTTACAGTGGACAGGGAGGCCTATTCCAGAGAGAGTGGCCCCAAAGGGACTCTCTTGGGGGTCTTCCCCGTAGGACCTGAGGCTGCACTCTGCCCTTTCTCCTCACACGAGCCTGTGAAGCCTTCCTAGCCCTCCTGAGGTCTCTAGATCAGCTCTTCTTGCTCCCCAAGGCCTTCCTGCCTCCCACTGCCCTGACTGAGGTGGACCAGGACAGAGAGGCTTGGCTCTACCTACGTCCCTAGCCTGTCTGTGACCTACCTGCTTAGCACAGACCAAACCCATGAGCTTCTGCCCTCAAGGGTCTCAGGGGCGACCCTAGTCAGACCCCAGATTAGAAAGATAAGGAGACTTCTCTATCATCTAGAAAAATCCTACCCCTGCCCCCAAACCACAGCCCTGAAATACACAGGACCCTAACTATGAAGGGGAAGGGAGCATCATGGCCAGACAATCGTCCCCACGCTTGGAGCTGGGCACGGCGAAGGCACGGAGGGGGGAAGAGAGAGCTCTGCACCTTTAAGATAGTGTTTTTAAAGTTAGTTAGTTAATTAATTAATTAATTCTGGTTAATTACCTTTGTCGAGCAGCCACTCATCTACTACTCGACCAAGCCGGTAGGGGATTCTCTGTCTAGCAATCGCCAGGCGCTCGTTATCAAAGTTTCCTTGGAAAAGTTTAGAAAGACAGTAGGTTTCTCAGGCGGTGAAGTCCAAAGGAATTAGAAAAGTAATTATGCATTTCTCAGGAGACCCAGAGTAAGCAGCAACATCCAACAGGAAGAGGGGGGAGCAGGAGAAGAAATGCTGGGTCCCTCTTCTCCCCTGGCCCCGCCCTAGGCTCCCATCCAGAGCCAGCCCCACCCTGGGGGCGGGAGCAACCCAAAGAAAGAGAGAGAAAAACAAAAAGAACTTAAAGAAAAGGCAGCTGGAAGGTCAAAGGCCAAAAGTTAAGCAGGTTTATCTGGTCAAGAGGCCGAGACCCCTCTTCCTTCGCCATCCCGAAGTGGGGCGGCGGGGTGGGGGCGGGGTGTTTAGCGGGTTTAAGCTGGGGTGGGACGCATCCTTGGTTCCAGTGGCCCAGCTGGTTACTGCGGTTTAGAGGGCGGTTTAGAGTGGGAGGGATGGGTTAAGCGGGGTTTATGCGGCATTTAAGGGGGTCACCCAGCACACGCATTTAACAGTGAGATTTAAACCTCTTCCCCAGCCACTGCGCTCCCTTTACCTTCTGTGCTCAACTCCCAGCTGCCCCTCATTTCAAACTTTTCCCCACACCCTGACCCACCACCCATTTCCGCCTTAATCCCACTCAGACCTGACCCTGCCGCTGCTCTTTCAGTGAGGTACTTTGGCCTCCTCATCCTGGTGACCTCGAATCTGGTGCCTGCTGTGGGACCTGGAGCTTCATACCGCCCGCCCTTCTCTCCAAGGCCCCCTCTGCAGACATCCACGGTCCTCTGCCCCACTCTGCCCAGGCCACCACCTCACCCTCTTCTCCACCTCAGCCCTACTGCAAGGTGCCAGCCCTTCTTGGCCAGAGCCAGGTTTCCGCTCTTTTCTGCCCCGAGGACCCAGCCTCCACCCCTGCCTCACCCACACGTCCTGCCAGGCCCTCAGCCTTTCTCCTTCAGCTTCCCCCCACTTCCAAAGCCATCTCTTTTCTCCATCTGGATATCCGCCTTTCCCTTCTCTACTCCGGAACGCCAGCCCCAAGACATGGGGGGAGGGCATGTGTGTGTGTGTGTGTGTGTGTGTGTGTGTGTGTGTGTGTGTGTGTATCCTGCCAGGAAGGAAGGACATATGTCTCACTGGAGGGAGACTGAGTATATAAAAATTATAACAAAAGCCCTGTTTATTGAGACTCTCCTCTATATTATGTCCTTCTAGCACTTTCTTTAGAGTTTTAGAATTCTCTCAGCATGGTTCAGAGGTGGAAACTGAGTTTCAGAGAGCAGATGACAGGTCCTAGGTCACACAGCTTGTCACTAGAACACCCAGAATTAAAACCCAAGTCCTGCTGACTGGGGATCCATGGGCTGTGTCTCCATGCTCCCTAAGGCTGAAGGGGGAGGAGGCCTACTCTCTGGGCCCCCAAACACTGCTGACCTGGCCTGCTAATGTTGGTCAGGATCTGTCCTTCTAGTAAACACAGGCAGCCACCAGACTACCCAGACAGTACCAGGCAGCCTTTCTTCGGCCCTAGCCAGGGGCCCCTGAGCAGACAAAGGCAAGCAAAACACCTCCAGATCCTTCTGGCCTTCTGAGCTTCAAAGGTTGAAGGTCTAGACATAATTCTGGCTGGACACGGTGAGGCCCTCATGCCCGAGTCCAGCCCTATCCAGCACAGACCTATGTGTCATCACGGCTACGACTACCCTGGTACATGTATGTCTGAGGGAGTGAATTCTGATATCCCAGAGTATCATCCCCACCCAGCCTTGGCTGTCAGGGTCTGCTTGGAGCGGAGGAATCCAGGGACTTTGTGTAGGAGGGTTTGTGAGTTTGAGTGTTCCCACGCATGCCCAAGATGTAAGCCAGCATCCCTTTGCCGAGCTGTCATCTGTGTGTCTGGCACTGCTGTGTGCACATCGGCCCCTGTGTTTATTGGGGAACATGTGAGCCTCATTCTCTCAGGCCCAGCCCAAATGCTTGGGTGCAAACCTGCATGACCGGAAATCATAGTCTTGTACAGACCTCTGTTACCAGGGGTGAACCTTAAAGGTGTATGCTATCCATATCCCTCTGGTGAACACCGGGCAGCTGCAGACGCTCACTCAGCTCCTGGCTGGGTCCTGCATGTGACTGAGGTGTTGCCCAGCCTGTATCTCAGCATCTCTGTGTCCCTGCAGTTCTCCCTGCAGTGTTGCTATTTCTTCCCTCTTCGTCTCCCCACTGGGATCACTGGGCTCTGTCCACCTCTTCGCCCCCTGGCTGCCCCTGTACGTCAGCATCTCTGCATGTCCCTCTCTCTGCAGCTCCCTGGGAGCTGCCTCCATCTCTGCACTAGTCTTGCCGACTTGTTCCACATCTCTCCGTGGCTCCGTCTCTGTTTTCCTCTTGCTCTGAGGCTCCCTCCATAGCTTACAGGGTCCCTGCCTCCTCCCTCCTTTCCTACCCTCATCCTTGGTTTGTCCTTGACCATGACAACTACCACCCTGCTGGGCTCCTGTGGCTCCCTGGGTCCTGCTCATCTCTGTGTCCCCAAGGCCCAGCACAGGCCCTGCTACCTAGGTTTTCAAGGAAGGGTGTTGAACGCACTTGACCCTCTTTTGTACTCTGTCATTTGTCTCTCCTTCCCCTCCACCAAGTTCCTCATTTCCTGAAACAATGGGTTCCTTTCCTCCAGGTCTCCGTGAATACTCGTCTTCCTGTATGTACATCTCCTGAGAGGGCCCTTGACCTGCTCTTTTTAAAGACCTTAGTTCTGTTTTGGAGCACAGCCCTGCCTCCTGCCAAGATGCATCTTACGTTACTTCTCGATCTTCCATCCTGGGTTTCTGCATCAGCCTCCCTGCTTCTGCCTCCTCTCCTTTCTGAACTCATCCTTTCTTCAGTCATACAGAATTCTCTTCTACCCTCTCCTCTCCTCCAAACCCCAAGTCGGACCTTCCCCTTGTGCCATACTCAGCAGGTGATGTGCTCCCACCACCACCCCATCTCACTGCCCCCGAACCCAAATTTTCCCTTAGCTGCAACCCCATCCTGTCACTTCCCACCCCGTTCTTTCCCAGAGCCCCGCCCCACACCCAAAAGCCTCCGCTGAGCCCAACCCAAGCGGCCCACCCCACCCTTGTGCCTGCTTCATGGGCCTGGCCTCCTACCTGCGGGGTACCGCTCATTGACTGGCCAGCTGTCCACCTGCAGAGTGGCGTTGCCACCGCTTCGGGTGAAGCGCACCACGTGGTATTTGCCGTCGCTCACGATGGCGTTGGGCTCATCAATAGTAATGTCGTCTGTGCCCACATTAAAAATCACCCCCACGGTGCCCTGGTCCTAGGAACAGGGAGACAGAGGTCAGCCTCTCCTAGAACTCTACCTGTGGCCATCACTGGCTGGGCTCCATAGCATTTTAAAGCTTTATAACCCACCTTTCCCAGGTCTCGAGGACCCACAGAGGTGGGCAGGCTTGCCCCCTCCCCCATGTGCAGGCAAAGGAGTAACAGAGGCTCAGAGATTGGGGAAGCCACCATGGGGTACAGCGCCAGGACCCAGGCCCCCTTCCAGTAATCAACTCTGTCTTTTGCTTTTTGGTTCATCCAGAATATTCACAAATGTTTACAGAGCCCCTGAGCTACGCAAGGCCCACTGAGCCCAGTCAGGGATGGTGGGACCAAGCTGAGGACCAACATGGGTCTCAGAGGGTGGAGCTCCCCTAATGGATGAACCAACAGAGAAGTCCACCAAAGCCTCAGAGGATAACCTGACCCTAACACCAGCCTGGGGCCTCCAACCTCCCCAACCCTGAATGTTTGGAAAGAGCATCCCCACCCCCATACCAGGGCATCCACTTGGCCCTCCTGAATTCTCTTAGGTCAGTATGGCTCAGCTCTGAGCATGCACTGAGGGGGGCAACCCCTCCACACCTATGGGGTTGAGCTGGGGGTCAGGACTGTTTGGGCGTGGGGGCAGGGAAAGAGACGAGAGAACATAGGAAGAACAAAGAAGGGTCAGGCTGGGAAGGCACAGGCAGAGGACAACCAGGATGCAGGTTAGCAGACATCAAGCAAAGAACATGAGCAACCTTGGGGCCCAGAGCCCTGGAGGACTCTGTAGAGGCCACTCAGGACCTAGCTAGGAAAGGCGCCCCCGTGATGCTAGAATGAGAGGAAGAGCTTCGCTCAGACACAAAAAGTGCCAGGCACTTGTGCGCATGTTCTGGTCAGCCCCACAGCAACCCTCTGAAAAGCTCCTAGCGCTGCATTTTATCCAGAAAGAAACCGAGGGCTGGGGAGGGAGGTTAAGTGACACCTCAAAATCTCACGGCTCACCAGAAAGGAGCCCCAGGTTGGATGCCCAGCAGCCCAGACTCCAAAGCCACTGCCCTTGCCCCCTCGCTTACTTCTCTAGAAAGACACCAACTCAAAGAACTGGGGGTGGGGGCAGCCGAGAAGGCCCAGCGAAGGCGCACGGCCCCAGGCTATGCTCCTACTCTGTGCCTCTGTTCTTCTGCATGTTCTTTCTGGATGCGGCCTGAGTCGGCCCAGCCCGCTACACACGCAGAACAGACACAAGGCTCCCTCAGGCCACCGGGATCACAGAAAGACTCCCAGTCTGGCCCAGGTAAGAGAAACCACTCCACTGTTGGCTGCAGTGTCTACCAGATCTGAAGGACCTGGTGGCACTGGGAGTGTGGGCACGAGTGGCTCACACAGGGGCAGCAGTTGGGGTCTGGCTAAGAGTGGAAGGGTAGGGTGTAGAGCTGTGGTTCCCTTAGAGTTCCACGCCCTACCCCTTTCCCCCTGTGGGGTCCAGCCCTAGAGCCCGGTCTAGAACCTGGGGAGGCCACACACACTCATTTATACACCCACTCAGCGTCCCTCCTCAGACGCAGCGCTACAGCTCAGATCTAAAACGTTACCCGAAAGTCTCACGTGTTTGGAAGGTGACTGGATCGTGGGGTGCTGCACTTATGAGTAGATTCATCCATTGATGCGTTTTGCAGGCCAAAAGCACTCTTAGGAGCTGAGGCCCGATTGGGAGATGGGCCACGGGGGCGGGTTGGCCTGGCAGGGTGTATTCTTGTCCCCTGCTTCTCCCCTGGATCTATGCCTCCTGACTACCATAGGCTAAGCCCCTTTTTCTCTGCCCTGCCCCTGCCGTCCTATCCTGCCTTTGAGTCAGGTGACCATAGACTGACACTGTGAGCCACAATAAACCTCTCCTTTAAGCTTCAGGTATTGGTTATGTCATCCCAGACTAAAGCAGACTAAGATATGCAGGAAAGCAGGGAAACTGAGGCCAGGCTCGCCTAGCAAAGAGTATTAGCTGGCTCCACCCACCTTCCACCCACCGACTGACAACATCCCCAGGGAGATGGGTTCATCATCTGCTCCCCACACACGGGAGAGGAGCAGTCGAGCCTCGTTACTATTGTTAGTAATAATATCACTCAGAATAGCAGCAGCTCGTTGGATGCCTCTAAGGCTTTCTCCCTATGAGACTCCACCCAGGCAGGGCTAGTGGTCAGGGGAACTTGCAGTATAGGACATAGGCTGGCTGAAGGCCAGCCGCGGGGCCGGATGGCGGGACACCTGGGTTTCCTAGGAAGCAGCCAAGCTCAGAGCTGTGTGCTACGGGGGAAAGACAGCTCCCCAGAGCTGCTCCCGATGTGAAGTCAGTTGTCACTTCTGTTAAAGTCATTAATTCCTAATTCCCCAATTACCTCATTAGGCGGCGGTGGGGAGAACGCGGCCGCTCCTACAGCAAATAATTATGGGAGTCAAAATTAATTTGGCAAAGTGGAGCGACGCTTTATTAGAAACGTCAAATTGCTTTTCTCTTATTTTGCTGCCGCCTCCCTAGTCTTTGAGAGCTGCTAATGACGCTGTAGTGGGAGCCGATGTGTCACTAGGAGAGGGGGCTTGGGGCCTAGGCCTTGTCTCTCCACAACCCTGCAACAGGTGAGGCTTCTCCCAGCACCTGACCCCTAAAGCCCATGGCTCAGAGATACACAGCACACAGACACAGTCCACACAGCCAACCACGGATGACTAGGACACTGAGTGCTTTGTGTAGGCAGGGCGATATGCTTAGCGCTTTACACAAGTGATCTCGTTTAAACGGCCCAGCATCCCTCTGCCCTCTTACTTTCCTTCACACCTGGGGAAACCGAGGCTCAGAAAGCTGCGTCAAAAAAAAAAAGAAAGCTGCGTCAATTTGCACAGAGCTAACAGGGAAGGTGCGGGGGTTCCTTGGATCCAAAGCCAGACGCTCTGCTCTAAAGCCGTGCCCCATCTTGTGTGACAATGAAGAAAGGACCAGCAGCCCTTGATTGCGGAGAAGGACATAGGGAAACAGCTGCATTCAGTCACACAGACAAGAGACTGAAAGTACGGAAGACGCCACCCCTCAGGGAAATGCAAGCGCTCTGCCACGTATTCGGACACCGTTGGGCCAGCTCTCTCTTCGTCACCAACAGCCACAGCTGTCTCTCCCGACAGTCATCACACCAGCGCCGCACTGCCGTCCACAGCCACATCTTCCACTCACACCTAGAGACCGTGTCTGTGTTGCCTGCTCACAGGCACAGAACTTCCGGGCCTCTTTCCCAGGCCTCACCAGGGTCCCCCTCGCTACTCTTCCTGTGGGCCCTCTCCCCACCTGGTCCCACCCTTGTCAACATTGCTTTGTCAAGTGCTGCTGTCACCCCAGTCCAGGCTGCTCACAGGATGCCCTGTTGCTTTGCATCCTGGTGCTGATCTGAAGCACTGTCCTGACATAGGGGCCTGGAGCCTCATCCTCAAATAGGTGGAGAGGCCCACAGCCCAAACAAGCCCTCTCCTCTGACTTCCTCGATGCCCTCCTTAAAGCCCAGGGTACCCCACCCAGACCTTTCTGGCACAGTCTGGACAGACAGCCTGCTCTGCTCAGGGGTCTGGCCAGAGCCGAAATATGGGATGCAGACAGGGGAATGGGACAGCAGAAAGGGGCGAGGACGGCAATGGCAAACCTTTCAGTGCATTAAATGATACAGACAGGCCGCTGCAGAGAGCATGCCATGGGTTCACCATCACTGGGCTAGAATGTGGTGGTGTGAGACCTAGGACTTTGGGCTATGGGAGGCCAGGGAAGGGGCTAAGAGCAGAGAGAAAATAGTGCAAGGCCAGAGATCACAGGGAAGCGTGTGGGGCAGGACTAGCGGACAGGGAAGAAATAGGGCCTAAAGACTAGAATTAAACAGAAGGAGAGACTGAGGCAAGCAGCTGTGGACGTGGTGAAAGGTCAAATAGACACTGGGAGGGAGAGAGGTGAAGGAGTGGGGATGGGAAGACAGCAAGGGAGCTGAGTGGTACCAGAGGTAGGGACGGGACCAGGGGCTGGGCCAAGACACCGAGGAGAAGCGACATGCCAGAGAGCAGGAGAGGCCTAGTAAAGGGACTGCTGGGAGGGCAAAGGTCACAGAAACAGAGGTCAAAGGTGGAACAGAGCAGCGGCAAGGTTTAAAGATGTAGCAGTAAGAATAGGCTGCTGCAGGTCAGGGAGGACAGAAGGAGGGGCAGGAACAAGTGCGGGACACAGGTGGGCTGTCCTAGGTGGTCTAGGAGTGAGCAGGCAATAGCCTAGGGGCAGTCACAAACATGGGGATATTTCCAGTGCTGTAGGAGAATGGCCTGGAAACCCCAGGGAGTCTCTGTACGACATGGGAAATACAGATACAGGTGTCAGCATGCAGGGACCTACGAATGGGGGGGAGTTGCTCTCTGGGAGTCTCAGTGAATGACTAGGAGGGGGACTGGGTCTCAGAAGTAGAAGTTCCAGGGACCAGGGAATGAGGGAAAGGTTTGAGGTGCTGATCCTACTCAACGAAAGGACAAAGCAGAGTGAAAGCAGGGAAAGGGGTGTCCCAGAGCCGGCTGGGGGGTCCTTACAATGTGCAACTGCAAGTAGTCTCCGAGGCCCGAGGCGCTGTCCACCCGCACCAGCACAGCGCTCCGCTGGTGGGTGCTGAAGCCCACAGCCAGGCGGTCCATCCTCGTGCTGGGCCGGTCATTGGGGGGCCACGTGTAGGTGATGAGTGCTCCCCCCTTCCCAAAGATGTACGTAGTCCCAGCTGCAGAGAAAAGGGAAGGGGAAGAGGGAGAGATGACGTCAGGAGAGTAAGCTTGATAGGGTGCTGGGGCTGTGACCAAAGCATGGGAACAACAGGTTTGGAGCGTGGGGCTTCAGCTGTGATGCCCGCAACAGCCACCAACCCTGCAGCCTTAGGAAACAGTTGGCAGGCGGGTGCCTGGGTGAGAGGCTGTGCACGCGCACAGACAGATGTAGCTGCCTCATCAAGAATTCTAGCTTTAATTACAGCAAAACAGAGAGGTAACACAGAGTGACACAGAAAATGAGCCCAGAGAAAAACCCAAGGAGACCAAGATGGCAAGAGGACCCTGGGCAGGAATGACCTAGGGACCTGGTCTGACCAGCTCGACCTCTTCCAAGGCTGGCAGGTGACAGATCCAAGGTGTGTTCTTCTTTGGGGCCAGAGCTGAGCAGCACCCAGACAAGAAGGTGCCCCCAGCAATGGCGGGAAGATGAGCAGGGCTGTGGGCAGCTCTGACTCACTGCCCAGTTCCGGCTCCCTGCCAAGTTCTGCCTCCAAGTCCCCTTCAGCCCCCTGGGAATGCTCCTGGATTGTGCAGGGCTCCCTGCTTCCCCCTCAGGCCAGGGAACCTGGGGCCCAAAGCAGGGAGTCCTGGAGCCCTGCCTGGAAAGGAAGAGACAGACATGGAGGGAGGGGGTTTGCCAGCCAGAGGAAGGAGGCAGAGAGACAGATGGACAGAGAAGGACAGAGAGAGATGCAGATGAGAGAGGCGGGAGAGTGGGAGCCCAAGACGTGGGCTCCTTCTCCCCACCCTCCCCCACCCCACCCTCTCTCCCCTTCTCCTTCTCCTCCTCACCATCCGGCTGCCGGGGGCGGGTGTGAGGTCCCTAACGATCTCAGCCCCAAAATAAACCCCATTAGCCGCCGCGTTCCCTCCTGCGGCTGACTGTGCTCCCTGGGGGTGGGGTGGGGGTGGGGGACTGGTCACCCAGTTTCCGGGAAGCGAGCCTTGCCTGGGAGGCCTAGAGGACTAGTACTCTGGGGCCTGCTGAGAGGGGAGGGAAGAGAACAATCTTGCATTCTTTAGGACACAGATGGAGCAGATGAGATTCATAAAATGTTTAATTAAATAATTAGCCACTAGCGACTCCTCTCAAAGCTCTTCTCGGGGGTGAGAGGTTCAAGGAAAGACAGCCTGAGAGGAAGAGAAAGTCACATGGAGCCTGAGGGCAAAAGCTGGGAGCAGCCTGAGGGGAGAATGCGGCCTTGTGGGTGGAGAGCTCGGGTCTGGGGCAGGAAGCCCTAGGGACAGAAGCTGGGACCGGAGGGGCAGGACCTTCTGGAGAACCTAAGGCAGGCCCAGGAAGGACGCCTGCTGCCAAGATGTCACCCAGCTGGTGACCAGAGGCTGGGTCTCCTCTGCACCTGGGGGTCTCTCACCTCTGGTGCTCAGGATACCCTTGTAGCTCAGGCAGTCCGAAGGGGCTCTATTCAGGGAGCTCACAGGAGGGGAGACCCCTGAGTGCCTTGAGAGGAACACTGTCCACAAGGGAAACAGGGGTCTGAAAAGAGAGGAGAGGCTGCTGCCTGGGTCCCAAGGAGGTGAGATCTGCAGGGAGTTGAGGTAGGAGATGCAGGAACCATGAATGCCTCTGACATTCCCCAGGTCACCTGCCATATTGCAGCATCCCACCTCCTTAGACAGGGCCACAGTGAGAGGTGACCCTCCAGGGGAAAGGCAGGCAGAAGAATTGCCTGGATGTCTAATCACTGACCTTTCGCCCCAGCTAACGGTCGGGACAGCAGGCCCAGAAGACAGGAAGCTCAGCTCTGCCACTCCAGACCCAGGTGTCCTTTCTACCTTGGGACCCTGGCAGCACAGTAGTGAAGGCTGAACCTTTAGGATGGGCTCTGAGTTTACGGTGGCGGTGAGCTGGCCAGGTTTGGGATACACATTAAGCCCCACCCCACCCACGCAGGCCTGGAAAGGTCAGGGCGTGGAGGCCAAAGCTGGCTAGGCCTCAGCCTATACAGTCTCTGCACTCCCAACACTGCGGCACTCTGGAAAATTGGCTGTTTCCATGGCAACCCTAATACCCAGGGTCCTCCCTCCCATCTCCACTCACAAGCTGCACATCGCAATTGGGGGAGTGGGAAGGGCCAGGGAAGGGGAGGCACTGGACCCTCACCCATACACTGCCTGACCACCGGCTGCAGCCTCTTCATCCTGGGCTCCAGGGCCTCTCAAGGAGAGGAGGATTTTATTGGGTTCTTGGTCCACTCATACCAGAGAAGGAAACCCCATCTACCTGGCGTCTGCCTCCAAGACCCCCAGGTACTGGGGAAAGGAGGCCCGTCATCTCCGATTTCCCACTGAATTCCAAACAGCTCAACACCACATACCCGGCCCGGCGCACTCCCAGAACACCCAGGAGCGTGCCGGCAGGCCCGGCGCCGGTCCAGAGGTAAGAAGGCGGGATCGGAGGCACGTGCCCACTACCCAAGCCTCACAGCAGACACATCCCCAGTGACTCACGCTAGACCCCCACCCACACACGGGCGGCGACACACCCATCGGCATACAAAGCCCCAGCATGGAAAGGCAGACCCCCAACCCGAAAGATGCAGCGGCCGGAAACGCGGCGGGTAAGCACACAAAGACCCGCCCAGGCGGGCGGCGCAAGGACAAGGACGGGCACCCAACTCTGAAACCCAAGGCTCACAGGTTTCGCACCGCCCGCCCTGGGCTCCCATGCTCCCTGGCCGGGGCTCCCCCGGGATTGATTACCAGCTGTTCGCACACTGCAGCCAGTTTATTACTCTGGGCGGGCCCGTTAAAGCCTAAGGGCGTTTATTACATGGGAGCGGGCACCGGGGTGGAGAGGCAGAAAGGTGAAGGATGAATGGTTTATTGGGCTGGGATGGCAGTAATTACTCAGGGGGAGACATTTCTCTCCTTTGCACCTTGGCTCCCGCCCTCAGGCACAGAGAGCTTGGCCTGGGAGGAGACTCTGGTGGAGGAGGCGGGGCCTCAGCAGGTCCCAGCAAGCTGTCCTTGCCCCTGCCCCGGATTTCCCTCTGTCCCTCAGTGGACAGAGGCCTTCTAGCAGACCTGCAACCCAGCACACCGGTCCACATCTAGCATCCCGACAGCTTCCAGGAAGTAGTCAGGGCCTAAACATGGCCCAAGGATGGTAGAGAACAATTGTTCTGCTCCTCCCTAGAAAATCACCAATGAGCTGAATTGTGCTTAATATTTTGGGGAGTACTACATCTAAGTAGAAGGCCAGAGAGTTTCTGGCCAGAGACATGGTGCCACAAGCCCAGGACTGGTACCTTCTTTCTGCCCACACCCAACTCAATCTCTTCAATGCCTCCTAGACCCAAAAATTCTCTCATCCGGTAAAACATTCTAATTGATCAAGAATCTTCCATACAATCTACACACACCTGTATTCTAGGGAAAAAAAAAAAAACATTAACAGTGTAACCCAAACTCAAACAACATAATCATTCCGTGTAAAAACTACCCATGCAGTGACCCCCCCCCCTCCAGGGTTAAAACTATATGTGCAGACTCTATCTGCCTGTGTGCCTGCCACATCAGAAGCCATGACAGAAACCTTCTGGAAATCTAGAATTGTGAAGTGATAAAGTGTCCTGCAAATCCAGAAAAGCCTGTGTCCTGGTGCTCACAGCCAGCACCAGGTCAAAACTTCCACAACCCAGAAGGCGAGATCTCCACAGGTCCAGATCCCTAAGCTCAGCTACATCTTGATCTAGAATCCCAGAACATATTCCTTCAACTCTACAATCCATTTCTGGCCATAAACCATCCAGTCTGAAATCCAAGTTGACATATCCATGTCCAGAATCAAAACACATGCTGGATCCCTTTATAAACTGGAGTGATAAATCCAAAAACCGTGAAAGCTACCGATGAGGAACTGAACTGGGATTAAATCCTTTCATGGGGGTCCCAGAAATGAATGTTAAGGGTTCACAGCTCCAAGACTTTGAAACTAGAATTGAAGTGGGGAGGAGGGTCAAGGACCCAGAGTGTGTCACCTCCTGAGTTCATCTTTAGGACCCAAGTGCGCTGATCTCTTCAAGCCAGAGCAATATCGGTGCCAGTGTCAATGGTGTCTGGCAAGTGAGTAGGGACCTTATGTAAGAGGAGGGGTTGGGGCTGGGAGTGGAAATGGGGGAAACAGCAAAGAGGAGGGAGCAAAGGCGAGGAGAAACTCAGCAAGACTCCAAGAAGGGCAAGTGGAGACCAAGTGTAGAAAGGGCAGAAACACTTTCACTAGGAGCCCGCGGGCAGGAGGCAGCCTGGTCTGTCCGCCAGCCCAGCATGGAGTTCTAAAACGAGCCGGTCTTCTCACCTCCCGCCATGGGGAAGGGGGTCAGCCATGACAGGGGGCCTCCCCCTTCTCTCCTAGCTTCCCTTGGATCCTCTTCCTTCCTCTCAGCTGCCCCGCCGCACACAGGTTCCCCCACCTCCCTCCAGCCGTCTTCCATCACGGTTTCATGGTACTCTCCAGGTCCCTTGTGGCCCTGGGCGATCACTGGCTGTGTTCTCTGCAATCCCAACACCAACATCCCATGGGTTCCTCCCAGTCTCCCTCAAAGCTCTGTCTGCCTGTGTCCCTACGGCACATGGCACATTGGAAGCCAGGGAGAAGCCTTCCGGAAGATCTAGAATTGTGAGGGAATAAAACATCCTGCACAATCCAGGAAAGCCTTGACCCATGCTCTTTCCCTCTGCCTGCCTTCTGCTCTGTGATGGAACCCCGGGCGTTCCAGCTCTCAAGCCTCCTTCCAGTCTGCGCGTCATCCTTGGGCCAGCACCTCTCTCCTTTGCCTTCCTCTCTCACCTCCTCTCCTCCCTGCAAGGCTCTTTCTCAGAATACCTGGCTCCTCCTTCCCGTCGCACCCTTTGTGCCTTGCTTTGTTGTCCAGAGAGACCATGGCCTCTCTGGCCACCTCTGGGAGCAACACTGGGCCTCAGAGCCAGAAGAGGGCAGTGCGGAGGGGCAGCGAGGTAACAAGTGCCAGTGAGATCCTGAAGGAGAAAGGGTCCCGATCAGGAGCCAGGTGTGCGGCGGGGACAGGGAATAAGAGAAACTGGGAGTACTGCACGGGAGAAACCCAGCAGAGACGGCTTAGGTGAGGCAAACTGTTGGAGAACAGAGAAGCAAGGAATGGGGCTGAAGGGGCTGCTCCCAGGGAGCTGGATGAAACAAAAGTAGAGGCAGGAAAAAAGAAAAAGAAGTAGGAGAAAGGGGGAGAAGGCCAGGGAGGGGAGGAGAAAAGCTAGCGGTGCTATGGGGGCACAGAGAGGGGGAAGTGAGGCCAGACGGCTGTGGAACAATGATAGGGAGACGGGGATGGGCGCGGAAACGGGAGGCAGCAAGTAATGAAGGTGCAGGAGTGGAACATGGTGGAGGAACAAAAACAATAAAAAATGAGAGGTGATGCCGGGCACGGTAGCGCACGCCTATAATCCCAGGACTAGGGAGGCTGAGGCAGGAGGGTTGTTGCAAGTTCGAGACCAGCCTGGGCTACAAAGTGAGCTCAATGCTAGCCTCAACTGCAGAGCGAGACCCTGTCTCAAAAAGGCCAAAGAAAAAAAAGAGAGAGAGAGAGAGAGAGGTAATGGATAAGCAGAAATGAAAAGTGACAAGCATCCAGGATGGGAAGGGACAGAGGGACAGAAATGAGAGGCTGTGCTGGTCGAGTGAAAAGTGATGAAGGCACTGTGATGAAAGCGGATGGGCGTCACGATCAAACTGATGGGACCATGGAGGTGCCGGGGGCCCACATGGAGGTGCCAGGGCCACAGAGGTGGCAGGTGAGGTCGGAGGACACAGCGAGGGGAAGTGCTAAGAGGGCAGGAATGAGAGGCACTGGGAGTACAGGCGTGGGATGGACTGGGGGTCCGGAAATGGGAGGTGACACAAGGCTGAGGGGAAACCAGAGATGAAAGGTGAGGAGACACGGATGGAGGTAGCAGGCCCTATGGAAGGACAAGCTACAGAGAAGGGAAGTGGTGAACAGACTAATATAGGAGGTGGCGGGGTCCCCAGTAATCGACAAAAGCCCTGGCATGGAGTACGGGGAGGACGAGGGTGAAAAGCGATGGGAGCTGACACAGAGCACAACAGTGTGAAGGGGTAGACACGGGAGGGAGGGGAGATAAAGGGCAAGGAGGCTGCGGTGAGGGATGCTGGGGCAGAGCGCGGAGGGCAGGGGTGGGAAGGGAGGCATATGGAAAACCCCAGGGGTCTGAAACACCAAGCGCAAGTGAGGGGCCTGAGAGGGGAGGGCGGGAGGAAGTGAGAAGCCGAAGGCGATGGACCCGAGAGGGAAAGCAGAGCTTGGCGGTGAGGGACTGGGAGGAGGGTGGCAGTGAGTGGACAGTGACAGAGGACCGACACCAGAGGTGATGGCCCGCCTGGGAGCACAGCAGTGTAGGGCTACTGGGGTGAGAGCTGGGGGTCAGAGGTGGGGCGGGAGATGAGGCGGTGTGACCGCTGCCGGAGATAAGGGGACCGAGGGTGGGCGAAGCCAGGACAATGTTTGGGAGGTGACAGAAGTCCAGTACGGGAAAAAGAAGGGAAGGCTGCTGCAGGGACAGAGGTGAAACACAGAGATGCAGAGGTGAAGAAGGAAGAGACGGGACATGTCAGAGGCAGAGGTGACGATGGGGCAGCATGAGGAGGTGAGGGTGAGGGTGTAGCAGGGGTGGAGGTGAGACAGACTGAGAGATGTTCGGGGCAGAGACGGGCTGACGAGGGCGCGAACCGGAGGGAGGGCTGCCCAGAGAGAGCGGGAGGACCAAGAGCCAGCGGCCGCTGGAGCGGGAAGGCGGTAACAAAGCGGACAGGGACAAGGGGGTGAAGACCGGCAGAGGGGCGGAGTGATGAAGACGGATGAGGAGGACTGGGGTAGCAGAGCCAAAGGTGAGGGTGGGGCAGAGACGGCCGGACGGCGAGGGGAGGCACCGACTCGGCTGCAGAGCAGAGAGGCTGGCTCGGCACAGCTGGGGTGCGGCCGCGGGGGCCTGGGCGGTGCACCCGGAGGCCGGGGCGGCCGGCGTCGCAGCGCCACTTACCGTGCCCGCCGCGGGTGAGGAAGGGCATGCGGTTGATGGCGATGGGCACGGTGCCGTGCTTGTTGTGGAAGTGGTGGACGTGGTGGGTGGTGCTGAGGCTGGACGAGACCCGGGCCCCCTCAGCTGCCCCCAGCAGCAGCAGCAGCAGCAGCAGCGGCGGCGGCGGCGGCGGCG
>PVLD010004057.1:63165-131914 GCA_004027595.1 Dinomys branickii
GGGGGGGGGGAGAGGTGAAGAGAAGGAAAACCGGAACCCCGGCCTCAGTCCAAGCCAACGAAATCAGCCGGATCCCGCCGGGGAGTCCGGAGTACGCGGGGCGGCGACGCCGAGGTCCAGGACGCCCGGGTCCACCGCGAGGAGCCAGGGGTGCCCCCGCATGCCGGCGGGTCCGCGCGGCGCAGAGGGCCGTCAGAAGCCCGGGGGAGGGGGCATGGCGCCGGGCGGGGACGGGGAGAGCGGGGAATCCTGCGGAAAACCGAGCGGGGCGGGAGGGGCTGCGGGCCGGAGGAGGAAGAGGGACGGAGGCCCGGCTCCCCGGGAGCGCGAGGCCGATGGAGGCCGGGGAAGGAAGGAGCGGCGAGGGGGCGGGGGCAGGAGGGGGAAGGGAAGCGAATCCGGGTGAAGGGGGTAAAAGGAGAGGAGAGGAGGGGAGCGGGGCTGAGCCCGAGAGGCGCGAGCCTGCGAGATTCCGGCGGAGAGATGGAGGCAGCGGAGTGTTGCAGCAGAGGCAGAGAGGGCTGGAAGGGAGAGGGAGGGAGAAAGGGAAGGAGGGAGGGGAGGGGAGCGCGGGAGGAGGGGCAGGGTGCAGGGAGCGAGCGGCTCCCGATCTGCGGGCGGCGCTGGGCAGCTCCGCGGCGCGGCACCTGGCTAGCCCGCTCGGCGCTCGCCTCTCCTCGCGCGCGCGCCTCCCGCCCGGGCGCGCTCCCCGCCCGCGCCCCTCCCCCTCCGCGCCCCTCCCCCTCCCTTCCTCTCGGAGAAGGGGCCCTGATGAATAATTGAACAGGACTGAGGCTAGCGAGAGAAGCCGTTCTCTTCTCTCCCCCCACACACACCTGGACGAGCCCCGGTAGTGCTGGCTGGCCCAGTGCAGATATGGCCACAGCCACCTCTCCATGCAGCCCTCAGAACGCACGTGCACACTGGGACTGGGACGGGCTTGGTTTGGAGATACCCACGTGTCCATACAGGCGCCTGAGTGCGGGCAGGCGACACAGCTCAGGTACAGAGACGCATATATGTACTCAAAGACCGCTGGCACACCAAAGCACTCACAGCCGGGCGGGTAAACGTGCTCACAGAAGCATACATGCATGCACGTACGTGTTTACTCACAGGCAACGAACAGCCAACGCACACACAACACACATACACCGTAAAGCTCAGCTGCCAAAACAGGGTCATCCATGCCCATTGTACCCAGCGCTCCACAGGGATTCATAGGTAAGACACTGCCACACACACACAGACTCTCCTCCCCACCTGCCCCACCCAAGACCTCCCCAGCCCTCCAATCTGTCCTCTCCTCTCCTGCTGCCCTCCCCCAGCCTCACCCTCTCCCCATACCGGGATTCCAGACACCTATCCCGAGTGTCCCATTTAGGACAAAGCCTTTCCTGGGTCGTTCACGTCCAGCAAAGGAAGCCACTTCTCCTTCAGGGTGCCCTTCCCACCCTGGGATCTGCCACCATAACTTCTGAGGGCTCTGGGAGGCATGTGTCACGGCCCCGGAACTAAGTGCAGCGAGGCTGCCTTCCTTCCACCTGGGTGCCACCTCCACACCCACACCAGCCCGTGTGGACAGGGCAGAGGGGGCAGTGGGGACAGAGGCACAAGGCACAGCAGGAGGAAAGAGGGGGCTGTGGACAGGGACTGTGGGAGGGAGCCGATCAACGAACAATGTAGCAGTGAAGAGAGGTGGGTACAGAAAGGGCAGAAAAGCAGGGAGGGGAGGGAGGACGGGAGAGCTGGCAGAGAGAAGCCGGGGAGGCGAAGAGAGCGTGGGCTCCTGCTTACTGGTTCTGAATTCCATTTTGGAGCAAAACTGTCCCAGTGAGCCCTGTGTGCTGCCCCTAGCACCTGGGTACAGTCAGAACCCAGGACAGCTCCCCATGGCAGCTGCCACCCTTCCACCCTTGCTAGATGCCAGGGCCCAGGATGGGCCCCAGCCCTTCAGAAGTGAAGAAGCGGTTCTCAGAGGCACCCAAAAAGAGCTGTAGGATGATGTGTGTCCCCAACAAAAGAGACAGTAGGCTGGGCCTCCCAGAGGCCATGTCCACCTGCCCTCTCTATCCCTTTCTAGTGCTCCTGCTTCTGGGATATAGACTGACACAGTTCTGAGCAGGCAGAAAATTTATGGCCCCAGAGGGAGGGAGGGAGGAGCCAGTGGCAAGAGAAGAGGAAGGGAAACCGCCTAGAGGCCAATCAATATGGGCAAGCGGGAGCTGAAGCTGGAGGGGGTGATGTGGGGTAAAGGAGGAGAGAGGCAGAGGTGTGCAGGGGATCGATCGATCGACAGAGGCTGCAGAGATGGGCAGAGAGAAGGAGGCAGAGAGGGGAAGGCGCTGACCTCCAGGGAGAGGCGGGAGACAGTCGCAGACGGTAAAGCCCAGGGGCTTTGGGTGAGGAGGGCCCCCAGAGCCCCACTTCCTGGTCCCATTTGCTTTCTCTCCCTCATCAAAGAGATGGACTCTGACTTTCTCTCCTATCTTCCCAGAGCAGACTCCTGAGCCTAACAGGAAAACGAAGGTCCCTTCACAACCCCAGGTGGTAGGCTCGACGGAAAAGCTGCAGCAGTGAGTAAAGTGGGTCCTGAAGGTGGAGGTTCTTCTCTTCCTCCTCCTCATATAACCCCCACAGGGCAGCTCCACACCCCCCCTTTTTATTTTTGTACTGGGAGTCGAACTCATGACCTCATGCTTGCCAGACAAGCGCTTGCGCCACTGGGCTACATCCCTGACCCCTTCCACACCCCACCCAGACCTCCACTTGTGTGCTTTGGCTCACCTCCTCCTCCTCAGGCCCAGATTCTTCTGTGCTCCCAGGGCCTCCAGGGCCCTCACACTGGCTGTGTCTCTGGGCTGGGCTCCTGCTTGACCTTGTGCACATGGAGGCCCCAAGAAGACCAGTCACAGACAGGACAGGAACAGAGACAGGAGCAGCCCCAGGAGAAAAGCCCTAGTGGATACCCCTCCCCCAGGGTTGGGGGGATATCAGGGGCTCCCCAGGACTGCACTGGCCCCGTGTGGGCCTCCAGCTTGCACCACCTTGGCTTTAGCTTCAACATTTTGCTCAGGCTACATCACCCCCAGACACACAGACCCGTGCTCGGGGATGGCGACATTTCCCACAAGGGGCCCTGCTCTGCAACCCCAGCTCTCCCTCCCTCCCACCACCCAGAGAAGGTGCTCCTACCACCCTGGCCAGGAGGAGCCCCAGATGCCCCTCCACCTCCACCGCTATGGCCCCTTTCTGGAAGCCTCCCCTATATGCAAAGTAGTGACTGTGGGTATCATACTTCTTAAACCAGATTCCCTCCATCGCAAGCAAGAAATGCCCACCGCAGGTACTACCCCCAAGAATTCAGTGATTGCAGGGGTAACAATCGGAGCCTGGGGACATAGGTTCCAGTTCAGTTCTCTCACCAACGCTCTATGTCTGAGGCTTGGTCTCTTCCTCAGGTAAACAGGAAAGATGGTCTTCTCCAAGAACCAAATAGCAAATCTTTGTAAGGGTCACTGAACCATTAGTGGGGAATGTTCCTATAAGCACCAAGGCTACCATCTTCTCCAGATCTGTGCCACGTTGGGCTACCTGGTGGGAAGAAGCCCCACCACGGCCTCACCCATGTGACAGCAGCCAGGCCAGGACAGGCCCCGAGGTGGCCATCAGGGAGGCTTTGCAAGGCACAGAGGGCAGCAGGTCAGATGAGGACAATCGTGGGGGACACAGTGGGATGTGGTGAGATCTGAGGGCTACCAGAAAAGTGTGGAGGGAGATGGACAGGACATTTTTTCAAAGGGGAAGGAAAAACCAACACCCAGCCAAAAACCCCAATCCCCGGAATCAACAGATTTCCCCAGTAGCTCAGGCCAGATGAAGGTCCAGCAGCCTGGAGTAGAGGCAAGGCACTGACTGAAGTTCTTACCGCCGATCTGCTACTGATACACCCAGAAATCCACTGTCCCTCTCCAGGTCTCACTTCTGTGTTTGCAAGGCAGAGGAGCCCCTGTGTGCTCAGTCTCTCAGCAGGGTTCCCAAGACCTCCCAAGCCATGCTCTGCTCGGATCCCTGCCCTCAGCCCAATCATCTGAAGGAAACTCCAAAGCCCACCACCAGTGGAAGGCCATCCTCTCTTCTGTGCCTGACCCAGCTACCCTCCCTCAGTCAAGCTCTTGCCAGCTGTTGGCCACCAACCACTAGGGACTAGAAAGTGCTGCTGAAGCCACGCTCTCTGGAGAGGGACTCAAACAGTACACAAGTTGGCAGGCAGAGGCCCAGTCAGGGAGAAGAACTGAGTGAGAACACTGGGGAGTATCTTTATGGCTCAAGGGGACAACTTTCCGCTGGGATTCTTGGGAGAGGAAGGGGCCAGCAAGGCCCACATCCAGGGACTCCAGCTGTCCTACCAGCTCAGAATGAGGAGGCAAGGCCATCTATCAATAGAGGCCCAGAGATTCAGGCCACAGCCATCAGCAGAACCTCAGAGAAAGGCTCAGAGAGGGTAGAGCAGCCCACAGCTCCCCTGGGATCCTGAGGCAAGGGATGAGAGGAGAGCAAGCCACATAGATCTTGCGTTCTGAGACCCTCCTTCCCTGTGGCTGGGGATGAGCCTGGCTGCCCCACCCCCCAGACACTCACGGTCATTGCAGACAGGGCCTCCATAGGAAGTCATGGTGCAATCACAGGTGAAGCCATCCCACTGTTGTAGGCAGACGCCCTGGTTGGCACAGGACTCTTCGGTGCAGGTGGTGCTGGGGCCTGGAAGGGGCGGGAGAAAGGAACATACCCCAGGCTCAGCCAAGCACCCTCCTCTCCCAGGTGCGGGGAAGCTTCAGATACTGCTTGCAACACTCACTGCAGGATGCAGTGGAAACAGCAGGTCTGGCTTGGCTTTGAACTGTGTGATAAGGGACCAGGGCAGGTGGTGACAGGGAGGCCAAGTGAACCGTCACTCTCCTGCACCTTGCCCCCAGAGCTGTGGGGATGGCCTCCCTCAGGCCTGAAAGGAAGTCACAGGGCTGAGCACAGGCTGCCTGCCCATGCCTGCCTCTGCAGTTGCCCCCTCTAGTCAGCAGTCACACCTCACCGTGCCTCCCACACTCACCGTCACAGCCCCTCTCCACCTGCCCGATGCGGTGCAGGGCATCTGCGATGAGGTCTGGGAGGCGCCCATTGAGGTCCACAGAGGCCAGGCAGCCCTGGAAGCCATCCCGGGAGGCCACCAGCTTGGGAAGGTTGCTGAACATACTCTTGCTCAGGCCGCCAATGTACAACTCCCCTGAAAAGGGAACCAGGTCACCACCCAGGCATCTTGGCCCTCATTCACCTCCCAGGACAATGGCATCCTGCTTTCAGATCTTTCCAGCCCTCCGGGAGGCTCACGGTATCCCCAGCAGAGATACTTCAGTGACCTACAGATCCCCACCCCCACCTCTTCCTACTTCCTTCTCCACTTTGCCATCTGTCTGCTCCCCTCCCAGAGAAGCCCAGATGACTGTGGGGAGGGGAGGGACAGCTGGAGGAACCTGCTCTGTGCTCTCTCCCACACATTGGGTTCCAGTTCCGGCCTGTAATCAGGGCCTTTCATATATGTGCAGTCCCATCCCCTCCACCCCTACTCCCTCACTCCCCAAGTCTCCCGTTCCAGAACTCTTTCAGGCCTCTCCCAATGTTCTCCTAGGAAGTTCTAAGCCTTGTGCCCTTCCCCCAGCCACTGGGCCTCCGAGAAGATCCTCTCCTCGGGAACATCTGATCTGCTTGGCACATAAGTCCCTGGAAGCCTCGGCCAGCACACAGCGGAGCCTCGAGGGCTGCAGCCAGCACGCGGGTCAATCTGCTGCCTTGGCCAAGGGCTTATTGGTGCATCCCAAGGCCGACAGTAGTCCCTGGGTTTGCTGCCACTTCGGATTCCCTGTGACACATCGCCCTCTCCTGGGAGCAAGGAGGATTCTCAGCACCAAGCCAGGAGATCTGGCAGATCTCAGGCCAAACTGGGGGGATAAATTCACTGGTTTTCTTTGAGGACCCTCCCCAGGCTCTGACAGTTTGGGACCCATGGACACCCAGAGGTCCCTGTGGGGCTGAGGGCTGTTGGCACATAGATGCCAGTGGACTCTGGAGCAGCCATGGGCCTCATTTCTCCCGTCCCAGCACCCAGCCTCTTAGCTCTTGCATCTCTCTCAAGCACCTACTCTGGAAGAAGGTGGCGCCCACTGGAGACTGTGCAACCCAGGTGGGACCCAGAGTGAGACAGCCAATGCCACGGTGCACAGGGGTAGCCCAGATCCTGCCGCTCTCTACCCCAACCAGAGCAACACTGATGCTTCTCCACCATGAGGGCCCAAGAGGCCCTTCAAAGGCCGAGCTCCAGAACCAAGCCCCCAAGCACCCCATGCAACGCACACTGCCCAGGTGCTTTGTGTTGAGGTGAACTCACGGAAGAGCTAAGCAGGACTCTGACAGGAAACTGTCAGCTGGACATATGGCGGATGGGGGTGAGACAGAAACTAGGGCCAAGGGGAAGGGGCGGGCCCGAAGGAAAGCAGCATCATAGGACGCAGCGGTCCTGCTGGGGTGATGGGGTATCTGGGCCAGGGCCAGGCCTTCTCCAGAGGCCCCAGCCCCACCTTTGAGATCGAGGTTTCGGGCGCCATTGGAGTGCTGCGTGACAGTGCGGGAGTCAATCTTGAGCGTGTGCACGTTGCCTGGGTCCCTGGACACCACCACGTTGTGCCACTGGTTGTCATTGACTGGTTTGTCTGAGTTCCCCTTCATCAAGGACGGGCCATTCCCCAGGTCAAACACGTAGTGGATGTACCTGCCCCACAGTAGGGAGGAGACACTGGGTCAGGGTAGGGAATGCTGGGAAGGTGGGGAAGGAGGAGCTACAACTGCCAGGGGTGTAGGAACCGTGGGAAGATGGGATTGAGGGGAGATGCTATAGGCAGGAACCAAACCAATGGCAGGAGGGCTATGGTACCAGGTCCTGTCACAGGAAAGATACAGGGACAGAGGACCACCAAGGAATCAGCTCCTGTGACACAGGCTCAGAAGAGAAGCTGGGCAGGGGTGGGGGGGAGATTGTGGAGCAACAGTGTCCCCTAGAAGCCAGAACTGAGCTGCTCTGAGGTGGGGTCTTCCAAGGCAAAGGAGGGACTGAGCTGAATGCTGCCTGTAGCCCACCTTGGACAGCCAAGGGTAGTGTGATAGAACCCCTGGTGAGGAAGTGGCTGGGGAGTCCACAGCCTGGAAGGGCACACTTCTTATCCATCTTGGCTACTAAGGGAGCCTGCTGGTGGTTGGAGACCTGAGCTTTGACCCATGGTTTGAACACCGTGGATACTCCTAGTGGCCAGGGGTGCAGTATCTGGGTCAACAAGGGAAAGGGGTCACTTCACTGACAGTGCTGCAATGCCCAGCCCCTCACCCCTTGACCAGCTCGATGACGATGAAGTCATTGCCGTTGCCTGAGTTGAACAGGAGAAGCCCATCAGGGGCCGTAGTCTTGAACTGGAAGAACAGGTGCATAGAGGCATAGGCTTGGAGTGTGGCAAGTGCCAGGTAGCTGCTTCGACTCTTGAAGGTGACAGGGTCAGCCACAATGGCGCGTAGGCCAAAGCGAGCATTGAGCTCACAGTAGGTGATGTCACCGTCTTTGCACTGGTCCATGTAGGGCTGGCCGTTGAACACCAGCCCACTCAGGTGCCCGATGAAGTTGGAGGGCACCACAGAGATAAACCGCCGCTCCGTCATGATGCCTGTCTCAATGTTGTGGAACTCCAGCCGCGTGTGGGCTCCTGCCATCTGTCCTGCTCGGGACAGGAGACTGAGATGAAGAGGGCGGCAATGGAGCACAGATCATGGGCTCATTTCTGGGACGGGGCCTCTGATTCCCAGGAACATTCCCTCCACAAGAGGCCACATATGAGTCACCTCAGTAGAGATGCCCTGGACCAATGCCAGCCCAGTTCTAGTTGTGGGACTCATCACTGGCGGGCCAACAGCTTCTGGGGAAATGCTGCCTACAGGGAACTGACATGGTCCCTGGGGTTCAGATCCCCATAAAATACCACCCCAAGGGAAAAATGGCAGAGGTAGTTCACCAGAATGATTCCCTAGGAACAGCAGGCAAGGCAGTAGTCACCAAGAAGCAAGCACAGGTCCCTAGAAATGTGTCCACCACCCTCAGCCCAGGCTACCTACCCTCCACGGTCACATTGTCCACAGATAACTGCAGGCTCTTGCCACGTCGTACCACTCTCACCGTGTGCCACTCATTGTCATTGAGCTTGTGGCCCGCAAAGAGTGTCTCAGGGCCTTTACCTGCAGCACCGGGGGGGGGGGGCGCGAGTGAGCACGACCCTACACATGCCCTCCGACAGCTTCATGCTCCACCCCAGACCCTTGGCAGCGCTGCCCACACACATGTACACGCGAGGCCACACATTCACAGCCCCAAGTGCATGCACATACAGTTTTCTCATAAACCCAGATGCCCCTCAGACTGCCACTGTATATGGGCACAGAGGCAGCTTTCATACAGAATATGCCATGAATACAGGCCATGAAGTTGTACCTCAAGGCCCTGCACACAGACACACCTACAACCAACACACTTCCCTGGACTGCCAAGGACCTGCAACGTGTGTTGCCAGTAACTAAATTCCCAGCACGTGATCACAGACCTGAACCCTCAGAAGCTACCAGAACACAACTGCATACCCCAGTGGAAAAGCACACTCACAACCTCATCCTCCACCCTAACACCCAGCTTCTCAATCTTCAGGGGACCCAGTGTGGCTTCTGCACACGCCTGCCTACCACCAGGACATGCAACCACCCTCATGGTTCATAAAGAGCTGGCACAGCCAGAGGGGAATGTTCTGTATTTTTGAAATTCTGATTATTTAGTCAAGTTTGGGTTTATCAATCTCTGGAGTCTAAAATCAAACGTACTTATCTTTCAAATCTTGCTGGACTTTGCAGCAGTCCCGAGTCATCCCTGAGCCCCTGATGCTCTGGGTGAGGCCGAGGGTGCTGGTATTAAAGGACCTTCAGTGTCCTCACACACACACACACACACACACACACACACACACACACAGAGTAAGGGCTCCTGGTCACGGTCTCTCTACCAGCGCTTTCCAAGTTCTCATGACGCCTCAGGCGACCTGATCTCAGGGCATGCCATACAGAAACACTGAGAAACACTGAGGCCAAGCCTCCGCCCAGCTACACGGGCAGGCCCAGGCTTGTCCCGACTGGCTTTCTCTCAGACCTTTGCTAACAGCCCTCAAAGGCATCTGTGAAAGAGCCCTCAGTCGGCAGGAACTGGTAGGAAGCAAAACGAACCTGCAAAGGGTTGAACTCCTGGGGCGCCGACACGCCCCTCTCCTATGTGCATCTTGTTTCCTGCGTGCCTCGCCTACCCCCTTGTGGCCACTGCTGGAGATGCAGCAGTATATTCCCAGCCCTTCGGACTCCCTCTTTGTGTGCACGATGGTAGCCTTTCCAGGTGCCACCCAGCCTTTGATGTCCACCTCTTCCGTGCCGCCTACTGGCCTGGGCAACAAGATTTCCTGGTCTTTCCTTTCCCAGAAGCCAGTGAGCAACCTGACTACAGGCCCTCTGCCAACGCCCCTGTTCTGCTTCATCCCGTCCGCTCTGCGCCCTAAATGCCCCTCGTCCTCCCCCACCCCCACCCCCACCAAAGTTTCTGCCCCCTCCCTCCTTAAATCCCAGTATCCAGCATCCCGGTCCCTTTAGGTCTCTGCAGAAGAAGAGGGAAGCCACTTACTGGGTGCGCAGCCGACGCGCAGGCAGTCTGGGGGGGCCATAGGGCGGGCAGAGGGGGAGGGGAGACAAAAAGGCAGAACAAGTTTTTTTTTTTTACATCCTTCACAGGGAGGGGTATCTGCGGACAGGGGTTCCCCCCAGGGCCACTTTCCGGGGACCACGCGTGCCCAGGTGCCCTCGCCCCTTCCTCAGTGGGACCCGTCCCTCCCACTCCCAAGGGTTCCAATCCTCCCCAGAGCTGGGAGGTAAGGTGATGGGAAGAGCGTTTGTGTCCCCCTTCTTAGAGGGGCACAAGCCTCTTGTGTCTGAGGGAGACGGGCACCTTAGGAATCCCAGTCGTACGGGGCGGGGGGGGTGGTCACCAGGGGTTGAGGGCTTGACCAACCCCACATCTCCCCAGTCTCTAGGGAGATGGGTGGGAGGGCCAGGGTCCTCACATCCCCTCTCTGGTGCGACTCCCTGCTCGAGCCTGGGTGTGACACATCACTCCTTATGCTCTGAGCTCAACGGAGGGGTCTGCCCCAGAGCCCCCTTCCTGAGGCCATACACCCTCCAAAGCCCCAGGGGCTGGCACCACCCTTACAGGAACCTTCCTCCTACTCTGCCCTATCCTGGGGGACGCCAGGCTGCCCCTAGAGTTGGGAGGTTTCACCCTAAAGAACTAACATCATCTTTTAGAGAGGGGTCGAGCCCCCCAAAATAGGACTTCATCTAGGACACAAACAGGGACTGTAAGTACAGGCTTCTGCCCCTGCCCAGTCCTGGCACTGTTATCCCCAACTTCAAGGCTGAGGGTCCCCGTTGTGGTCAGAAGACCATGTCTGCACAGTGTGCAGCCCAAGGCCCCATCACCCACAAGGTGGGAAATGAGCCAACCCCACAGAGGGAACAGAGCACTAGGTTCTGAGACGGGGGCTTCCAGCCTTTAGGAGGCCTACACTGCTTCAAAATCCCCACCCAGGGAGCCAGCTGCTGCAGCTGCTCTGTGAAGCAGGAGAGCCGGGTCCTGTCTCAGTCCTAACTCTTAACTCGCTGTGACAGTGCTAAGGCACTTCTCTGAGCCTTGGCTTCCTTTCCTATGAGCTGTGGGTTTGGAAGAGGAGGATCCTGAACAGGGAGCAGGTGACAGGCGTGCCCTGGGCTGGCCTTGCCTTTCAGGGAGGGGCTGGTCTCCAGTCCTCGGTTAACAGCAATATCCTGGGCTCCTGTTGCTTCTCCAAACACAGGCTCCACCCATAGACCCCATGACCCAGGATGCACCTGGCACCCCCTGGGCCCCTGAAGGTTCCTGCAGGGGAGGTAAACAGATGCCCTGTCGCTCTGGAGGCCATGGGTCCCTCAGGCAGTACAGCTGAGCTCCACACGCGTTGTCAACCGCAGCAGAAGAGTGGGGGGGGCCGCCGGGACCCTAAGCCCCAGCCTGGCACCAATGGGGAGGCAGAGGAAGGGCAGAGGGCAGACACAGGGAAGTGAGAAGTCACAGCGAGAGGAACAGAAACCAAAAGGGTGCACAAAGAAAAGAGAAAAAAACCAAGAGGGAAGAACAGGCTGGGGGGGGAGCATCAGGGTGAGGTGGAAGGGTGCCAGGCACTGGAGTCAGGTCCCAGGGGCTCTCTCGGGGTCAGCAGAGTCTTCACCAATGAAGGGTCCAAAAAGAAAAAAAGGGGGGCTGGAAGGACAGGTCTGAGAGAACGACTTGACTCTTACCCCTCCCCAGCAGGGGAGCACCATGACTGGGGGAGCACGTCTATCCGGAGAAGAGGTGGCAGCCGCAGCCCACCCTGCAGTGACTCCACCCTGAGAAGCCTGCTCTCCAGTTACCGCGGGAGTGAGGGAAGGCAGGGGCAGGCAGGGAGCTGGAGCGGGCGACTCCTTCCATGCACACACTCACCCAAGCACAGTTCCAGGCACAGTGACCACTCCCCCACTAACCGGTGGCTTGTGCCTGAGAGCAGGGAATGGATGGACATGACTGGCCTGCATGGCCCACCAAGGTCCTGGCTGCACAGAGACCAGGACAGCAGTATGAATGTATGATGGGATAGCGACCCATGTGGAAAGGAATACAAGAAAAGAACACAGCCATTGGTGCCCATACCACTTGCGGCCTCAAGGCCTGGAGATGGTGTGCCCACGGTTCCATGCGAGGACCCTCAGGAGCCCACCTCCCAGGTGTGACATCAGGGAATGAGAGCGTGCGCTAGTGGGGCAGGCCCTGTGCAGAGCCAGCCCCCTGGCAGCAGTCACTGGAAGGGGCTCAGCAACTACTGACATCCCCTGGTGGGAAGGGTGTTGTGCATTTAGCCTGACTTAAGATGGAAATTAGACTTGCTCTGTGTGGCTCAAGAGGGCAGAACCAGCGGGAACTTAGAACAAGAGGGTAGGTGACCCTAAGGAAGCACAGCCCACGACCAGAATGGCCACCTCTAAGCCAGAGACCTCCCGACACTGACACATGAAAACGGAGGGGCAGGGAGGGGAGGAAGGAAACATAAAAGGAATTGAGATGGGTTGTACGCTGCACCAACTCCCTGTGATGAATGTAATCATGCACTGCAAGCATGTACTAATAAAAATTTTTAAATATCTTTTAAAAGAGGGACATGAGGGCCGGGGATATAGTTCAGCAGCATAAGCGCTTGCCTGGCAAGCCTGAGGTCTTGAGTTCAAATCCCAGTACCAAAATAAAAGATAAATAAATAAAATAAAAGAGGTCATGGACACAGGGGGCCAACAAAGGAGACCCCGAAGGAGACCCCTTATAGCTCAGATTGTGTCCTCATGTCAGCCACACAGGGACAACTAGGATGCCATGGTCATATCTGATAGATAACAACTCCAGGAAGGAGGAAGAAGTGGCAAGAGAGCCTGGCACTGGTACTGGAGGCCAGGCCCAGGGTGGAAGGCAGGGATCCAGGCCACACTGGCACAGGTCAAAAAACCCAAGGGACACTACCATCCCTCTAGGGACAGAGATCACCTGCCCCACTTAGAGGCTGGGAGCTGGTTCAGTGTCTGCAGAGTTGGGGCTGGGGGCTGAAATGTGAAGCAAAATTCAGAGCACGCAAACAAGTTTTCTGTTTTGTCTTCCCCAGTACTAGAACTTGACCCAAGGCCCCAGCCCCACCCCACTTCTTCCTTTTTGGTTGTTTTTTGTTTTTTGTTTTTTGAGACAGGGTCTTGCTATGTAGTGTACACTGGCCTTGAACTCACAGCAATCCTCCTGCCTCAGCCTCCTGAGTGCTGGGATTATAGGGGTGAGCCACCATGCCAGGCACATTTTTAAATTTTATTTTTGAGACAGTCACTAAGTCCCTAAATTGCCTGGGATGGGCTCAAACTTGTCCCTCTGCCTCAGCCACCCAGAATGCTGGGATTAGAAACCTGCACCACCAGGCCCAGCTGTAGCAGGACCTTTTGGGCCGTCATGTCCAGGAAGTTCCCTACGTCTGGAGACCACAGGTCGAAGACCAAACCTCCTCAGGTTCCCCAGCAGTGAGTCCAGCCCAGGGGTGGGGCCTTCGTGTTGTCACTTGTTGGAGGCCCTGAAGGCCCTGGGTAGTGACAGGACAGGGATCAGAATGGGGATCCGAGGGTGAAGCTAGACGGAGTGACTGTGTGGAAGTAAGTCCCCAAGGCTGGCTCCAAGTTCAGCTCCTACCCAAGTGTGGTTTTCCTTGGAGAAGCCTGGGCAGTTCCCGTGTGCTTTGTACCTGTATAATGTCCTCAGTCCCGTTATTCCTTTTGAGCCCCCAAATCCCTTAGAAAGCAAGCAGGGTGAGTATCCTTCTCCCCATGTTACAGAGAAGAAAAGAGGCTCACAGAGGAAAAGCGACTTACCCAGCAGTGAAAGATATCAGGCCTGGATGCCAGGTCTTCTGGCCCCCAGCCTAGAGCTCTTCCTATCCCAGGCCCAGGCTGGACAGATGAGTGGGATCCATTTGTGTCTCCAGTGCCCACACACTGGCCACACACCTCTGTGCCTACACATCATGTGGTATCTGTAGACAGACGCATCTGCCCCAAGTGTTCACTTTGACAAGCATGAGTTATGCTAGAGATGGCATTCTGGCACAACATCTCTGTGGACAGGAGCAAGGGGCACTCCTGGGGTGAGAGATGGGTGGGAAGACAGTCCTGCTATCAGCCTGGGAGACTATTCTTAACATTACGAGTCTTCCAGGAGGAAGACTTGTTCTCTGGCTTCTGAAAACTCATGTGGCAGACAGAAAAGCACACCCCTGGGAAAGAGAGAGCAGATCCCAGGAGCACAGGGTCCCTAGAGTCCACCCAGGTGAGGGACCTGGCAGAGGATGCTGCTTCCTGTTTAGTCTGAAGATGTCCCAGCTTCTTCCCAGGGGACCAAGGACAGTCCACTTCAGCATGAAGCATCTGTCTTGCCCGGGGATCAAAGGCCCCACCGCGCACAGAGCCATGTGCTCAGTCACACGGAGAATGCACATATGTGTACCCAGTCCCGGGCAGTCAGAAGCATGGAGCCACGTGCCAGGCCCTGGCTGGTGACTCTCTCCTAGGAATGTTCAGGGGTGCACTGGGGTGCTGTACAGCCCTGAAGAGTATTGGCCGAAAGGTGTTTCCCAGCTTGCTTTGGCCTGCAGAGCTACCACCCACCTCATGTGGGCTACAGTCACGGTCCAAGCAGGCCTTCAAGGACCCCTCAAGCCAACGTGAGGCCCCAGCAGCCTGCACAGCCTCTCATGTCCGGCCCCGGACTCTCTCAGCCAGGAGACCAAAAGGAGAGGTAATGGGCCAAAAGGCTGTCCCAGAAGTGCCCTGGAGACCAAGGTTAGGATGAGATCCCAGACAAATATTTAAAAGCTCAACACTCTGTATTACCTCCAGGTGAGGTTGCCCATTGGCTCAGAAGGGCCCTACTTCTCCTCTGGGCTGAGGAACACCAAGTGATGCTAGTGGCCTGAGGGCTTCTACCTGGTAGGTCCTTGGGCACCCTGCTTCCACATGCTTCAGGAGACCAGTCTCCAACAGACGGCTGTGACCCCAGCCCGACCAGCAGGGGTCTCCACTGAAAGCTCTGAAAGGGCAACTGCCTCGTTTATGCACTGTTGAGGCCCTGGCACTTACAAGATACCCCATGGATATAAGCTGAAGGAGCATGCCTACTACTTTTTGCCCAACTATGAAATTCTAAGCCCACAAGGAACCTAACAGTCAGTCCCATGTGGACACCTGAGAACTAGCGGGTAACATGGAGCCAAGGCCTGCTCTCCCCGGTGGGTGGGGACAGAGCCAGCAGTCTGATGGCAACACCCCTCCTGCCAGCTCTGTTGGAGGTGAAGGTAAAGGCACTGCATTTTTAGGCCAAGAATCTGGGTTTGAGACAGGTATTCTCCCACTTTCACTAGCTTTGGGACATTGGCTGAGTCAATATATGCATTGCATAGTCTGCAAAACAGGGATAGTAACACCTGCTTTGGGATCTGGTATCTCCACAGGGCAGCTACAGGACTCAGCCATGAAAGGGCACAGTGCTGATGAGGACAAGATGGCATGTCCCTGTGTGTCCAGCGTGCCGCCACAGAGACAGCTCTGTAGGCAGAGCAGCTGAGGGTAGCTGCACGCAGGGGCCAGCTGCTGTCATTTCTGTATCTGTGACTACACTGAGCTCGGGCTTAGGACCCAGTAAGGTGTCAACAAGTGCTCCCCAAATGAATGAACCAGTGAACGGGTGATGGGGTGTGCACCAAGCAAGAATGAGCCGGATCATTAGTGCACACGTGCAGGGTCGACACCACAGGAGCGGCCTGGCACAGCCACACTCAGTCTCTACCCTCCACTGCTGTTCTGCCCTCGGCTGTGCATCCCTGGCAAGGACGAGGCTCTCGGGGGCTCTGGCCCAGGCTGTCCCCTCCCACCTCCAAACTCTGCTGAAGGCACCTCTTGCTGGCACCACCACCACCGGCTTCTCCAGACAGAGGGGGGTGTGGGTCAGAGGCAGGCTGGGGAGAGGACCGGGAGGCCCAGGGCAGGGTGGTTACCGAGGTTGACAGTGAGCTTCATCTGCCCCCCGTCCAGCTCGAGGCGCAGAGTGTCGGCGGACTCCCTGGAGGTGGTGGCCATCATGAGTCCGTAGGCCCGCTGGGACATGAAGCGGAGGGATACATCCTCTGCCTCAGTGTGCATGGCGTTGGGCAGCATGATCTTCATGTACATGGAGCCATCATAGCTCAGGACTGTGGCCTCTGCCCGGCGAGTGGGGTTAGACGCAGATGGACAGGCAAAGGCCAGTGGAGGGAAAGAGAAGACCAAAGAATCGTTAAAAGATGACCCCTTACATTGGGCACTCTGAAGAGGAAGAAACAGGCGAGGGATGGGAAGCAGGAGCCACCCTGAGAAGGATGGCATGGGAAGGGGGAGTGAAGATCCCTGGGGCAGAGACCAGCCTCACCTCTCTCACAGACTCGCCCCAGAAAGCCAGTCCCGATGCAGTCACAGACGAAGCGGTTCCAGCCCTCTCGACAAAGGCCCCCATTCCGACAGGGGGCAGATGCACACTGCTTCAGCGTCTCCCGGGAGCAGAAGGGAGCGACACCCACAGCCCCCTGTGCCTCGGCCAGACCCCGAAGGTCTCGGCTCCGTCCGTCTATGAAGAGGTCTCGCACACAGCCCACATAGCCAGCCCGAAGCGCCGCCGTCCACACCTCCGGGGGCAGGGGCAGGTCCACCCGGCCCCCCTCAGGGAGGCCGCCCAGGTACAGCTCGCTCTCCAGGTCTAAGATCTCACTCTCCCCAGTGGCCAAGAATGGTGTGCTTCGGCTGTTCACTGAGATGGAGCCTGGGGACCAAGGGAGAGCAGGTTTCAGAGGGGAAGGTGGGATGGAGAGGAGCCAGACCCCAGAAGAGATGAGCAGTCCCACCCAGACCCCCCACCAAACGCCCCACAGTGGACTCAGGACAAGCAACAGCCCTGGCTCTGAAGCCCAGACTCACTTGCCCTACTGCCCAAACACCCTGGCAAAGGTGTCCAGGTTCAGGAGCTACTGTGACCCCGCCTAGCTGTACTGTGCTGTGGAGGCCTCTGTCCCACCCGAGCAAGCATCACAGGAGGTGCAGGAAGCAGACGGCCTGAAACCTGAGCCCAGAAACGGCTGGGTTTCACTGGGGCATTTCCACCAGTCAGCAACACAAGCCAGGAAATGGGAAAGGATTATCTTGAGGAAGCTGAAAAGATCTAATCCAAAGGGTTTTCCCCCCATTAACATGCACGGAGCTCTTCTGAGTATAGTCTGCACACCTAGCACATCAGTGGAGCTCCACAAGCCCCCTAGCAAACTGGTCCTTTGCAATGCCGTTTTGAAGGCAGAGGAAGCTTACAGAGACCCCAGGACCTTCTCGAGCAATGGGTCTTAGCAATGGCACAGTGGAGCAGGGGAGGAGCCCAAGCCCTGTCCAGCCAGCAAGGCCTCAGAGCCCATGTTTTCTCCACTCTGCCTGAGCACCCGGGGCCTGCAGCCCGCTCTGTGACCAGAAAAGACAGGCAGGCAGGCTGGCAGCCAGGAGAAAGGAAGCCAGGCACAGAGCTTCTGAGCTAGAAGTCTTCAGGACAGTGATGCTATGGCTTAAACATGCTTTCGTCCCTTCTGGACGTCAGGTTGAAGTTCGGTCACCCTCGGGGCAGTGTAGGGACCTAGGCCTATGAGAGGTGATTAGATTGTTGACTAATGACTTCCTGAAGGAGTGTGTTCCTTCTCGGGAGAGCTGGTTGTGACAGAGCGAGGCCACTTGTCCTGATTTGTCCCTTCTGCAGGGCTTGGCTGTCCTTCAGCTGTCCTGTCCTGTTGTAATGCAGCACAAAGGCCCTGGCCAGAGGTGCTGCCATGCCTTTGGCCTTCCCAACTTTCAGACCCTGAGTCAAATAATTTTCTTTCTTTTATAAATTACCCAGCCTCAGGTATTCTGTTACAGCAACAGAAAACAGACTAAGATGAGTAATTATCTTAGAACAGAAACTGGAAATCAGGCAGGAGCTCTAAAGCCATTACTGAGGTCTTAAAAGCAGAAACCTATACATTAGAAACTTTATTCTGCTTGGGTTTTTGAAGGTTGTTTTGCTTGTTTGCGTTTGTGGTACTGAGGGCTGAACCTAGGGACTTCACACTGAACTACATCTCCCTTTTTACTTTTTATTTTCTGACAGGTTCTCACCAACTTGCTAAGTTGTTCAGGCTAGGCTGAAAACTATGATCCTCCTGCCTCAGCCTCCCAGAGTGCCAGGACTACAGGCGTGTGCCACCACACCCAGCTTGGGGGAAAAAAATTTAAAAGAAAAAGTTTGCCAATGCTAGGATTAAAGAACTGGAAAGGATGCTTTGGGTCTACATTAGGCCTGCATGCGGCAGGGTCTTCAGGAGGGGGTTCGGAAGGAGTAGAGGAGGAGGCCAGAGTGTGAGCAGACTAGACAAGAGTGAAAGGAGCAGAATCAGAGCTCCTCTGCAGGTGCTGATCCTTATTCAGAACTCGTTCTCCTTTGCTCAAAACCTCAACTGACCCAGAGAGGCCATTCCCCTTCCCCCCTCCACCATTAATAGCATGACCCAAGCTTGTTCTCTCCCGACAAGGCATCGCCTGGCCCAGGGTCCTGCTGCTAAACCACTTCTCAGGGATTCAGGCCCCTCCCCTGACAGATCCCCAAACATGGCCCACCTGATCACACTGACACCACCCTGAACTCTGAGAAAGACAGAGGCAGGGAAAGGGCTATGTCATGGAAAGTTAGGGAGAAGACATTAAAGTAAGCACAGGCCTCTAAAACATGGAAAGAGAACAACCCAACCCACTCACTGAGAGAAGAATGAATAAACATGACGTGTGTATTCAGACAATGGCACATTATTCAGCCTTAAAAAGGAAGGAAATTCCAACTCGTGCTACAACATGAATGAGCTCTGAAGACAGTGCTAAGTGAAACAGCCAGACACAAAAGGACCAAAGTTGAATGATTTCTCTTATATGAGGTCCTCAGAGGAAGATCCATGGAGACAGAAAGTAAGATGGTGGCTGCTAGTGGGTGGAGATGAGGAGAGAGGAGTTAGCTGTCTCATGGAAACAGTTTCAATTAGTAAAATGAAAAAGTTGTAGGCTCCAGCTGAGTTCAGAGTAGCTGGGGAGCCTGGCAGGGACTGAGTCCAGCTCTTGGACTCAGGACATCACTGCACCTTCCCTTGCATGTATGATTCATTCGCACATCACTCCTGTTTATGCTTGGATTGGGGAGAAAAATCCCAAACCAGAGTGCTGTTCAAAAAGTAAACTGAAATAATGAAGTAGCCAAGAATTTCCCCAGAAAAATTTGAAGAAAAACCTTATGGTTAACTCCGATATAAATGGACCTAATGCCACTAAACACACAGGGCATCAGTAATGTCCAGAGCTGGTCAACCCAGGGGTTCAAGCCAGAGTGATGGCACACACCTGTAATCCCAGCACACAGGAGGCCAAAGCAGGAGGCCAGCCTGGGCTACATAGCGAGACTTTGCTTCAAAATAAAATAAAATAAAATAAATTAAAAGACAGGGTCTGACCAGACCAGTGTCTGGGCTCCAGAGAGCAGTATGGGGCTAGTAGGACCGCTTCCTGGCTGCCAGAGGAGCAGGGGTCCGAGACACTCGGCAAAGCCTGGACTGCCATCTACCCCAAGGAACAAGAGACCCCCTTCATGGGTCCCCTGGGAGGTGGCATTCGTGAGGACCCACAGGTGCTGTCATGAGACCTGGCCAGGGTAAGGAACCACCTCACAGAGATTTCTCTGAGGAAGAAAGGGAAGAAACGGCAAGCCCACACTTCCAGGAGCCGTGGCCGGCCCCTCCTCCCTGTGAGCAGAGGCACCGCCACCCCACTCAGACTCACAGGCCCGGGGTGGTGATAGCCAGAGGAGCACAAAAATTTAGCTGACGTTGAGATTCGCTTAAACTGGATAATCTGTCAGGTCTCATTTGTACCAGTTCTCTTTCTTGGTGAATTCTCTCATGTTCAACAAAATGGAGAAGAGGAAAGAGAAGAGAGGATGGGCAGGGAAGACTGCAGAGGAAGGGTTGGGAAGGGCGGCTGGAAGTCACAGACGGTTCAGTGACAGAAGGTTCAAGAACCAGCAACTGCTGGCCCAGGGCTGTCTGTGCTGCTGCTTTATTGTTCTAAAACCCTCACAGCCAGGCAGAATGTCAAGCTCTTTACTGTGTCTCTCCTGGTCAGAGCATGGCGGACAGTGTTTGGCTCACTGCTCTCCAGCACTGTGGACAGCGCCTGGCGCAGACTAAGGGCTCAGCAAGTACCATCAGCCTCAGTGTCCTTACATGCCACCCATCTATTCAATCAAACACACACGGAAAATATTGGGGGGAAATGCATTTTTGCTGAGCAACAATTACACAGCATTTCTTTTCTTTTTCTTTCTTTGGTACCAGGAATCAAACTCAGGACCTTGCGTTTGCCAGGTAGGCACTATACTGCTAAACTATATCCCCAGCCCTATATAGTATTTCTTATTTATGTGGCATTTATATTGTATTAGGTATTACAAGGAATCTAGAGATGATTTAAAGTAGGAAAACTGAGTAGGTATACTTAATACTATATGATTTTATATTAAAAAAATACCTAAAAAGTATTTTTAAACAGACCTGAGCATCATGGATTTTGGTACCAGGGGTGGGGAGCCCCTGGATTCATTCCTCAGAGGATGCTGAGGGATATCTGTGATTGCTCAGTGAGTTAATAAAAGAAAGTTTAATGGCTCTGGACAGAAGAGGCACACCTGGGAAGCTATTTCCTTAGAGGAAGATGTGTCAAGGACCCTGTGTTAAATACTACACTAGCCTTTCACAGATATGCTTTTACATTCTCCCCTCGATGGCTCCTGTGTAATTATTCACTGTGTAGGTAAGGAGACTGAGGCCCACACCCAACCTGCTGCTGCTATGCCGTGACGGGAGGGACAAAGGGAGGACTGGCAGAGGGCAGGAGAAATGACAGGGAACAGAGCAGGAGATGATGCAAAACAAAGATCTTCTGAAGAGAGCTGGAGAGGAGATCAGAGCAGGTGGAGAGGAGTGGCCAGGAGAGGGGAGGGTCCAGAGGCCTCCTGACCTTTGCGCCCATCCCTCTGGAAGTCCACATGGCACCACTCGCCATCATTGACTTTGCGGCTGGATGCCCGCAGCTTGATGCCCCCAGAGCCCATGTCCAGCAGAAGATAGAGGTAGCCATCCAACAGCTCCATGGCGAAGTAGTCAGCCCTCTGGGAGGAGCCGTGGCTGCCCGGCCCAGCCCCAGCCTGCCGGCCCTGGCTGAAGAGCAGCAGCCCATTGGGCTCTGTGGTGCGGAAGTCCAAGGAGATGGAGCCAGTACGCTTGGCGCTCCAGCGGGGCAGCGCCACAAAGGCCTCGGGGCTCTCAAAGGTCACCGGGTCCAGGGCAGCCACATCCTCACAGCGGAATGACAGATCCCCCTGCAGCTTCATCTTGGGGTCCCCTTCCTTGGCCAGGCGGGAAAGTTCTAGCTTGAAGTCATTGTTCTTATAGACCACCTGCAGGGAGAAGGGTCAGAAGCAAAGGCAGCTTAGGGCCTGGCCACACCTGTCCATGGGACCCCGCCACCGCCCATCCCCAGCAACCCCTGCTCAGCGCCACACACAGAGGCTGTGTGCAAGCACCTCCCATGCCCAGGTTGCTTCCTCTGACCTGTCCCCAGCCCCCACTGGCCAGGCGGGCTATGGGCTCTCAGTGCCACCATTTTGCAGCTCATGATAATAAAAAGGCAGCAACCGCACCTGCCATTTGATTGCCAGGTTTGAATGGAAAAAGCCTTCTCAGTGACACTCTCAGTCACTCCTCGCAACAACCTTAACGAGCTGCTACCAGCCACTCATCTACAGAAGGGCAACCAAGCATCGGGCCGCCCAAGTGATTTGGTCAAGGTCACAAAGCCAGGGAGTGGGAAAGGAGACGGAAACACGGGTCTTTAACCTTCATATCCAATAGTTCTTGCTTCTGCCACAACTTCAAGGATTCTCTCGGAGGATGGGAGCTTCTGAGGCTCAAGGGAATGAGCGGGGAGGCCCCTCTTGATGTATCAGGAGGACTCAGGTTTTGAACAGGGAACATGTCCCACTATGTAGTCCCACCATGGACTCAGAGAGAATCCTCCCTAGGGAGGCAGCGGGCCAGGTCAGACTACGTCACACTGCAGACAGGGCAGACGGGCAGAGGGCCCCTGGACCAACCCCAGCCCTTCCTACCCCACTCACATCCTTGAGGCAGCCCATGAAGTTGTTGCTGACAGGTGAGCCCGGCAGGTCCGCTGTGTTGGGGCTGCCCCCAATGTAGAAGAAGTCATCAGAGCCCAGCATGGTGTAATCCTCCTGAGTGTAGCCTGTGGTGGTCAGGATCCCGTCCACTGAGATGGTCACCTGCCCAGCCCAGGGAGGGGAGAGACAGGAGACAACCGGCATCAACTCCTTGGGAAAAGCCACAGGCTGGGCTAGGGAGAGGCCAGGGGGCGGTGGGGGAGGGGACCCACATTTTTATGTCTGCTTGCCTCGGAGAAGGAACAGTGGGGAAAGAGAGGAAAGGAGGAAAAGAGGACAGCACAGGGTTTGATGGTTTCCAGCGGGGAGGCTGCGGCCTGCCCTACACTCCTGCCCCAGCTCAGCCGACAGGAGCCTTTGGGGAACCCGAGGGCTCTTCAAAGGGACGGTGCAGCAGTTCCCGGGAGGTGCTCAGGACAGGAGTGAGGACTGCAGGACAGGGCCCCGCTAGGGGGGGGGAGGGAAGCCTGCTGGCACGCTCACTTTTCTCCCCTTGATGGTAAGCTCTGGCACTGTGATATCTGTGCTTCCAGAGCATCTTCAAAGCTGAGGCGGAGAACGGCCACTCCCTGGACCTGGGAGGCTTAGACTCCCCTGCAGTCCCTGCCCTGTAAATCAGGGCACTGAGCTCTTTCCTTCTTAGCTCAGGAGGGGACTGAAGACTGCTGATGACTGTGCCTCCATACGACTGAGAGGTCCTGGGGCCTGGGCTACATTCCACTCTTCCAACTGATTCCCACCACCGCCATGCGGTTCCCACCTCTCAAGGGTGTCCCCTCATTCCTCAGGTACCCAGTATCTGAGGGGGTCACTTTCTTTCACCCAAAGGAGGGGGTGGTTCTATACCCTCTCCTCAGCCCGCCTTCCCTTCTTCGCATCAAGGGTCTGCCCTGCCAATATGCTTGTTACCCCACCAGGAGGGAGCAGAGTAAGGCAGGGCCCTGGGGAAGAAAATCCAGCTGGAAAGCAAGATAGCAGGGAGGAGGTAGTGCCAAGCAGCACTGGCCTGGAGCAGGCAGAGGTGACCTCAGGGGAGGGCCAAGTACCGGAAACTGTGGGTGCCCCACCCCCAGGCAAAGGCCCACCTGCTCCAGAAGGGTCTATCCAAGGGGACAGTGCATGGGGCCCCAGACACACGCCGGGGGCGGGGGCAAAAGCCAAGGACCGCGGAGCCCCAAGCCCACCTCCAGGAAGGTGGTGGCTCGGGAGGCCAGTGAGCACAGAGCCAGTGCCCTACAGGGGCCACCAAGGAGTTGGTTCTCTGTTAGCCTGATCCTGTGCCTCTACAGGCCACAGCTCCCCTGCTCCCCTGCTCCCCAAAGGTGCTTCAATACCCTCTTTCAGGCAAGGTCTGGAGACTGGGGCCTTCTAGGCACATCCTGTGATGTTGCCACTGATGCCAGTCCATAGGTACATGCCATCAGTCATCTTCCAGCACCCAGTGTTCAGGGTTCCATCATCCTGGGGTGGGGGACTCTAAGGGTCAAGGAAGGATATGGGCAGTGAGGAGCAGCCCCCACCCCAGGACTCTGGAGTCCCCACACACTGGTTTGGAGCTTTGTGGTGCAGGGGTGGAGCTGAGCAATTGAGGGCCTCAAGGCCACCTCCTGGGAACCATCAAACCTTGTGCTGGGGGTGCTAGATTCAAGGACAGAAGTTGATAGGTGTCTTTGCGGGAGGGGGCAATCTGAAAGCTTTTGAGTCTTGCTCTGAGCAGAAGGATGGTGATTACCATTTATTTCTTCTTCCCTCCACCTTGCCCTGAGGCTAGGAAGTGAGGTTCTGGATAGAAAAGGGGAGGGTCAATGCTTTAGTCACAAAAACACGCAGACGATATTAGACTGGGCAGAGAAGAGCTCGGCAGAGGGAAGAGAGGACCAGGATGAGGGATGGGGCATCGGGAGGGTCTGACTACTGACAGGGCCTCTCTAGGGCAGGTGTGCCTTCCATCCTTTTCTCACCTCCAGTCCTGTCTCTGTATTTGGGGGGCGGGGGGGGCGTGGTACCAGGAATCGAAACTCAGGACCTTGCGGCTTGCCAGGCAGGCGCTTGTGCCACTGAGCCACATCCCCGGTCCCACTTGCCACTGTAGAGACCCAGAACTGAGCTACTAATTACTTCCTGGGCTCATCTGCTCACCCCAACTAGGCACCAGCTCCTGGGGGCAGAAACCTGGCCTGACATGTCCTCACAACTCCCCTGATCCCAGCACATCCCAGGGGACACAGCACATGCTCACTAAGGCCAACATCAAGTTGCCTTATGACCTAGGGCCACACTGCCCATACTCCACCTGCAAACCTGACTCCCTCAAAGCCTGTGACTTTAGTGACAGAGCTTTAAGTCCCCCATGAATGGGTTCATCTATGCTTCCATGAAGGGAAAGGGCTCCTCTTGTCCCTGGGCACCACCCTCAGACCACCCCCGTGCCCTGTGGGTTCTCCCAGATCAAAGTCACTGTTCCTGGCTCTCCCTGAGTTAGAAGGAGCAGACTAGGGCAAGGTAAAGAGGTCCAGGAACACCTTCCTCAATTCCCTTCTGGGCTGGGAGCCAGTCTCACCTTGCACCAGTGGCTCTGTGCAAACCACTCCCACTTAGTGGCCATCTAGGCAAAGGACCACCTTGATCACCCTCTTATGGCCCGGGGGTGGGGGAGAAGGTACCACGAGGCAGGGTGACATAGGAGGTGCACTGAGGAAGGGTATCAGCCCAAAAGAGGTGGGGGGAAGTACGAGGAGAAAGAGGGAGACGGCAGTGGGTGAAGAGGAAGCCAAGAGTGGAGGGGATGGAGGAAAAGTGTCTGAGGAAGGCAAGGAAGGAGATGACTTAGATTAGTAAACCCGACTGTTCCCTCAGACAAATCAAAGTCCAGACACAAAAATGGCAGGTTCGTTAGTAAAAGCAAGAAACAGGGGAATAATTCCCCTGTCCCCCTCCACCCCAGGGGTTCTTGATGCCCCTGCCCCCCAACCCCCCCACGCAGCTTCTGGAAGGGGTGGGCCAGCGGGGGAGGCAGGGAGGAAGGGGGCTGTGGGACACAGAGCAGCTGCTACAGCGGGGACCCATGCAGGTTAGAGGAGCAGGGTGGGGGCCAGGCCCAGCAGCACAAGCCAGAAAGGGCAGCGCCGAGGAGAAGGCATGCGGGGCAGAGGACCAGGAGCAGAGATGAAGGCAGAAGAGCCGGGTGCAGGGACAAGAAGCTTCCTTCCACCGAGGAGGAGAGGGAACAACTGTCAGAGACGCTTATGAGTTAAGAATGTGGGGAGACATCAGATCTGAGCTTCCTCACCAGCAAGTGGTTCCCACTCATTCCTCTGCCCATGTGCCACCAATCACCAACCCCACACATACCTGCACACACACTGCACCCCTCCAAAGGCCGCTGGGGCGCTATCAGGCTGTCTCCTTGCCAAGCAGCATCCTGGAGACCAGGCCAGGACCCAAGACCTAGCCAAGGGTCTGCACGTAACTCACACCAAGCCATGGACACAGCCAGCCCAGCAAGTGGGCTCTAAAGCCCTGTGAGAGGGCAGGCTGAGTCAGGAGCAGCAGGATCCCAGCACAGTCCCACCTGCTCCCCAGGGGCCATGCAGCTGGCTAGAGGCGGCCCACAGGCAGCCAGGAACCTAGATGGGCTCTCAGCCACAGAACTCTTGGTTCGGCCTTGCTGATCCCCACGTAAGTAGGCAGGGTAGTGCGGGGAAGCAGGCCCTCCCCATAAATATCCCCACCCTGGCGAGTCCTTAGACAGAAAGGTGAGGACAAAGGGAACATTGTCATTGTCCAGGGCTTTCCCAATTGTCTGCCATGATCATAGGGTCACTGGCCTCCCTATTCTGGGGAGAATAAGTGAGAAAGCAAATGGTTTTTTTTTTTCAATTATTGTTTGTTTATGCCCCTCCCCCAGTCCTAGAGAGCAAATGCAAGGTCTTGCACTGAGCTTACATCCCTCGCTTTTATTGAGACAGGGTCTTCTTAAATCACTAAGTTGCCTGAGCTGGACTTGAACTTGTGATCCTCCTGCCTCAACTTTTCCAGAGTGCCGAGATTATGAGCATGCGATACTACCTGCCTAAAAAGCAAGTGTTTTTAACTTGTGGGCAACTAAATGGGCTTCCCTGAAGCCCCCGGATAGTGTACAAAAACCATATCAATGGGCTTTTTTATCTCCTCTGAGAGTTTATTGTTGGTCCCAAGTTTTCAAAAGGACTCATGAGCTTAATGTGATCAAAAACTAGTCCAAGAAAGAGGCTCATGCCTGTAATCCCAGCACTCTGGGAGGCTGAGGTAGGAGGATCGAAAATTTGAGCCCATCTGGACAATTTAGCAACTTAGCAAGACTTTACCTCAAAGCAAAAAATAAAAAAGGCTAGGAAAGTGTGAAAGCCCCAGGTTCAATCCCCAGTACCAAAAATTACCAAAAAACAAAAATAAGTTCATATAAATGTTGCTTGGCCAGGCGTGGTAGCACACACCTATAATTCTAGCACTCAGGAGGTAGAGGCAAGAGGACCACTGTGAGTTCAAGGCCAGCCTGCACTACACAATGAGAACTTGTCTCAAAATACATTTTATATATATATATATATATATATATATATATATATATATATATATAGCTTGCTTCTCATCAGGGAGGAGTGGGATGGGAACGAGGCTGCAGACAGTGGGAAGGAAGGGGCTTCTGCACGGCTAAAGTGCTGCATCCCAGCTAACTGTGGACTTTAGCCACCTTAAGGGGGCAGGGAGGAAAGCCAGAAGCAGCTGGAAAGACACACCAAGAGATGAACCTGACCGACAATAGTTACAGCCCTATGGTAAATTCTGGGGTCTGGGCTTCATAAAGTTTGGGAGTCCAGGGGAAGATGTGAGGTCAGAGGTCCTGGGTTTTCATTTAGCCTTCACCATTTTCCAGAACAGCCTCATTTTACCTCTCTGACTCTCCAGCCTATAAAAGGGGTTTAACAACTTCCCATCCTCCCAGTTTACACAAAGCACTAAACAAGAGGTAAATGCAGGTGCTTAGACTCCTCCAGAGCTGGTGCGTGGCCCCCGGCAAGGAACTTTCTCCGGGCCCCAACATTCTCATCTATGAACTGGGAACACTCCCTCCCTACTGCCTGAAATCCAGTCCCAAATGGCTTGGGAACCAGAACCTGTCAAACCCTGTCTCTGTTGGTGCCCTGTTCTCTGACTCCAGCCTTGGTCTGACAGATGGCCCTCAGGGCAGGTTTCTGAAACCACTGAGAGACACAGAGATCCCTTTCCTCAGTCAGTGCTGTTCACGGAGGGAAGCGTGGAGGTCCTGAAGCCTGGGGATTTAGCAGGGACTTCCCTTTCGAGGGCTGAAAGCAAAGAAGGCTATTGGTTTCTTAATGGACCTCATCAGGCCATTCATACTCCCTCCTCAACAGCCCAACTTCTGAAGCATTCTGAGGGTCCACGCAGTCATTCTGGGATGGTAACAGGGTCTCCAATAGGGCCACAGGTGCTGTATTCTCTGGAGTTTGCTCTGGGGAGACAATGGCTTCTTCACACCTGTCTCTGCCCCAGAAACATGCAATCAGTAACACTCTGTAGAGCTTTGTGACCCCCAACCAAGGACAGACGCTTTCACTTTCCTTGCCCTTCTTGACCTCACAGACCCCATGAAAGAAGTTTATTGTCTGCTCACTTGGTAGATGAGGAAACTGAACTTTCATATCCTCAGCCCTTGTGGTCAAGTTTCCACCAAACCGAGACAAGAAGCATGGTTTGCCGGGCCCTAATTTGAGGGTGCGATATGCCCTGGGTGGTTGGGTGTATCTCATGGGCTGATCTTGCCTCCCTTCAGTCCCCAAAATCACAGACTGGCTCCCCAGTAAAGCTCTGCAAAGAGAGTTCCAAAGGGCCAGCTCTGTAACTGTGCACAGTGGCCCAGCTGGGCAGGGTGGGGAGCAACTAACTCCTAGAAGCAGCAGCTGGAGGAAACAGCCTGTGGCGGCTGGCGCTGGCCCCACCCCACAGCTCTATTTGAACTCCTTGGGACACCAAGGAGTAGCCACAGAGCAGATTGGGCGCGGCTGGGCTGGCACTGGCCATGGCACTAGTCTATCTGGGTGTAGGAAAATGCACACCTGCAAAGGGGTTGCTCTGGCCTCAGAGATGGAGCCTTCTAGAGAGGTGGCAGCTCCCCAACTCCAACACCTCCTTCTGTTCCAGTCAGTCAGCCCTACAGTCAGGGAAGTTGGCCAGGCCAGGCAGCTGCCCCACACAGCGCCAGTCCCTCGGGAGCAGACACGTCCATCTGCAGGGTCCCCAGCCTAGTGCTCAATCACTCTGCATTATTAATAGGCGATGACTAACTGGCTGCTGCTGCAGAGCCAGCACAAGGCAGGCCTGAGGGAATCCCAGGGGATCGTGCACCACAGGGCTGTGGGCACACACTGGAAGGCAGGCAGGCAGTGAGCAAAGGGCCAGTCCAGCCCCTCCCTGCCCCTGCCCATTACGGCACCCACACTGAAGGGCAGAATCCTCGCCAGGCCTGCAGTCCCCGTTCACACCAGCACATACACATGTAAAGACACCAGCAGTCTCCCAAACACACAGCACGGCTTCCCACTAACACCCCTAAATGTCACACCAACATTTACACACAGTCACACCCACACACCAACACACACCAGCTGCCTTTCCACTGACACCCACACCAGCACTCACCGGGCCTGAGCCCAGCCCAAACACAGGCGCTTGGCAAGGACATGGACAGCCAAGGCTGGCCCAGCCCCACCCTGCAGGGACTGCCCTCCAACAGGGAAGGAAGCCAAGCCCCGTCCATGGCCATGCGGGGGAGGCAAGGACACGGAGGGGAGGGGCACGAGGGAAGGGAGACAGTGTGAAACACAGTGTTAGTCAGAGCAGTGAGCTTGGGGGCACTGGGCGCTATCCCTGGTGGGGAGGAAAGACCATTCATGCCATGCAAAATGTGGGGGAGACAAACAGGGAACCTATGAGGCTAAGAAGTGGGGGAGGAGATGTCACCTTTTTCCTGGCAGCCAACATGAAGCAGTCCCCAAACTGGTATGAACTGGTGATTTGAAAGCATTCTATGTCTCCCAAAGTCACCCCCCCCACCCTTCAGACGAGCTGCTGCTCAGCAGGCTGCCAATGGAGGTAGCACCCCCTCCCCCTCCCTCAGCTTGAGGGGTCCCTTGCGGAGCTGACAGTGAGCAGAGCAGAGCATGTCATGAGATGGTGTTTTCCATGGATTTTCAGGAGACCAAGAAAGAAACCAAATCAAACAGAAAAAACAAGGGAGGGAGGGAACAGAACAAAAGAAAGCAATCGAAATAGGCCGCTTGGCATCGGGGCTGGTCTCCCCAGAGCCGATGACCACGGGGCCTGCCCCAGGTCGCTCTGGCCGGGAACCTGAATTCAGAAGGCAGGGATTACAGGGCAGGGCCAGGCCAAATTCCTTGATTTCCAATTGTCTTTTGGCTTTGAGTTGGGACCAAGGGGAAAAAAGAAAAGAAAGGAAGAAAAGGGAGGGAAGTAAACTAAAGAGAAGAAAAATCTGAAAGATTGTCCAGGACACAAAAAACAATTGGAAGAGCAAAACAACCAAAAACCAAACAAGGAGAGGAAACAAAAGTGGGAGAATCGAACGGTTAAAAAAACCCACGGCAAACCAAACGGTAAGACAATTAGAGTGATATCTACCAGATAATGCAGTTTGTTTACCATAGCGTGTCCAATCCCTGCGTGCTTCACCGGAGAGGGGGGGGGGTTAAAAAAAACCAACAAAGACAACAACAAAAGAACAACGAAAAGAAAAGAAAAATAAAATGACCAACTGTGAAACTCAAGGAAGGAGGAAAAATATATATCCATATATATTTGGTTGTTTGTTCAAACCCTCCCACCTCAGGTTCAGCAGAAGTATTTGGTTTAAAGAAAAATTAAATTATAATGAAGGGGGAGAAATAAAACACACACACAAAATTAACCCCCTTCTTATCCCAATCCCTCCCCCACCCCGCATCTGGATTCCTCTCCCCCTCACCCCCTCCCTGAAGAGCCGTCTGCAGAGAAGGGGAACAGTTAAAGACCTTGGTTAGTAGAGAAGAAAACAACAAAAGAACTGGACCAAGAAAAGCAAAGACTTAAAAATGGCTGACATTCCGCAGATGAGACAGAAAGGTTAGTTCGGTTTTTCACTCATACCTTGCCCCACCTGTCCCTGCCCATCCCTTGGTCCCCTGGGTTATAAGCGTGTTAGTAACACACACAGAGTCGGTAACGGGGTTTTCCAACAGAAGGGGAGAGAGGGAAGGCAGGGGTTAAGAAGCAGACCCAGTTATGCAGTATTAGTAGGTCCTGTGGGCTGAAATGGGAGTGAGTTGAAGGGAGGGGAGGGAGGGGAACAGGGGTGTGAGAGGGGGTGGGCTACTGACTCAGGGAATGGACGATGGGTTTATTAGCTGACTGGTCAACCAGATGGCTTTCCAGAGAACTGGATAGGAAGTGAGCGGGTGCTGGCCAACTGGCTGACCAGTGGTCATGTTGGGTTAATGAGTTAACCGGTTGGTGATAGGCCAGCTGGCTGTCAGGCTGGGAGAAGGGTGGGCAAAGCCCCTGGAGATTCAAAGAACTGGCAAGAATAAGAGGCAGTTTCATTTGGAGGCCAAAGTGGTTCCCAGGGAGCACAGGAGGGGACGTGGGCATCTGCTCTTCCTGGGAGTGCGAGGACAGGCAAATAGATCCAGGGAGTCACTGGGGGAGGTAGCTCCTTTCTCTGTTTCTTTCTTTTATGAGTTTTATTTTGTTTTTTATTTTCTTGTTTCCCTTCCTTGAGAAAGGAAGAGTGAATCATCATCACAACGGGGGAAAGGAAACCTTGCCCGCCGGGGCTGGCAGACTTCATGTTCGCATGGTATCTGATGGTCCCAAAGCCTCCCTCTCCTCTGCCTCTCCCACCCGCAGTACTTCCTCCTGCCTGCTCCCCTTGATTTCTCCTGAGCCCACATTTCCCGAAAAGTCCTCATCCCTATTTCCTTATTCTTCTCCATGCATCCATCCCTCTGAGAGTGAAGTGCCCACCTGCACCACCCCCGCAAGGGGGAACTGGTGAGGCCACCCCGCAGCCCCACCTGCTTCTGTGCAGACAGAGAAAGCCCTGAACCTCTGCTTCCCATTACAGTACCAGCAAGTCACTCCCTTTCCCCACAAAGAGGAACGCTGAAGCCCACCTACCTCTGAAATCCCTTACTGTTCCCTAGGCTAGAAGTCAGACCTCCTACTCTGGTCTCCAAAGTCCTCATTCCCACCTACTTCCAAGTTCATTTTCTCTTCTCATAGCAGGATGGGAAGGACAGCAGCAACAACCACCTTCACCATCAACCTGGTCTCTGAAAAGGAGATGCCAAAGGGGCTGAGGCAGCTTTACTTAAGAGCACCAGAGATGGAGGGATACTGCTGCTTGGCATCCAGTAAATACTACTACACAGCCAAGACTGTGATTGTGAGGAGGAGAGGTATTTTAGGGATAGAGCCATTAGTTAAAGAGCTATTATAAGGAATGGGCACAGGACTAATGCAGTAAGACAATTAATAAGAGCCTTGTATAATTAAAAATAACAGAATTCAATATTTAGCAACTACAAGCGCTGAATAACCAATATTAATTATCAGTGATATAGAAGCCAGCAGTTCACATAGCAGAAGAGCCTGACTGCAGGTAGTGACTGGAGCAAGGAATGTGACAGCCAAGTGACTGTGACAAGAGGATTAGTACTCCTGACCGGTAGGACTGTTATGAAATGAAGAGGCCAACTAGTCAGAACAAGGAATACTTAGCTTCAGGGCAGCAAAACCAATCGCACCCAAAAAGGTAAGAGTTGTCTGATAGCACAGTGCCGGTCGAACAAGGCAGGGGAAAAAAGATTACTGGAAGCAAAAGTCCGAGTACTGTTCCTTGAAATTAGAACTGGTTATGAAGAATAAAATAAATAAATAACTTTTTCAATGTTCACAAAAAAGGTTCCATTGTTAACAAGCAGAACAAGAAATTGAAAACAGGACTGAAAGAAGAAAAGTGATTTCAAAATCTGGACTTCCTACTAATTTGTCGAGAGACCAGGCTGCCTCTGAAAACCAGCAGGGTTGGCATGGATGAGACAGGAACCCTCTAAAGCTACGGACTGAGGATCCAGAATCTGTGCATGTGATCACGACTTAGGGGCAACTGTGGTCAGATACTCAAACAGAGCTTCCACCTGCACCCTCCCTTGGTGGCTTGTGACACAGCTCAGGAAAGGGAGAGAGCAGCCCAGACCAGAATCTGGGAAGCTAAGGTTTTAGACTAGTAAGTGAGCAGTGAAGGCCTTACCCACTCCTAGAAATCAGAGTGGCAGTGTCTGATGGGTTACAGCACCATGGACCAGGGGAGAAGCCAGTCATTAGAACACGTAGAGACTTACCATGGCCAAGGGCCTCTGCACCAAACTATAACCCTCTGCACTGTGAACTCTGAGGACAGCTCTAGCCCCCTCAAGAAAGTACAAGTCACAAAAACCTGAGATGAATACAGTCTCTGTGGAGCATGAACAAGAGAAGCTTGGGACAAAGAAGAGGAAGGCATAGTACTCGGCCACAGAGGAACCTATTCTTCAGAGATATGAGCAGAATGTTTGAATATCTCAGAATGACCCAGCCACAGGGGAGCTACAGTCTTCTCTGCATTTTGCACCAATGACAGCAACCAGGGCCTCCCTGGGAGGCAGAGAAATGGAGTAGCTTCTGAGTCTCACAGACTTCTACCCAACACTCCCTATCTGGATAGCCCTGAGCAAACATGCTGAGCTTCCAAACCTCAGTTTCCTTGTCAGTAACATGGGAAGAATATCTCCCACTCACTACACTGATGTAGAAACTAGATGAAATACGAAAGAGAAATGAAAAAGAAAAGAAAGAAAGAGAAATGAGACCCTTGAACTTGGGGGCAAGTAGAGGAGAGAGGTTCTGGGAGATCCGAGAAATGCTCTGGCAGAGAGGATGGAGAGCTGAGAAAATTCAGGGTGGGGAATGGGACAAGCTTTCTTCTGGACTCGTAAAGCAAAGCGGAGGTTCTCCCAGGATGACAAGAGGTAGTTCAGTGCTCATCCTAAGTAGTTAGATCTGCTCATTTGGGACATGGGTCTTCGTGTCTCAAATCTCACCAACCAGCTTTAAGAAAGAGACCCGATGAATCAGGAAAACTATCAGAAAAACAACTACATACACTCAATAGTTGCTGGTATTAAGCCCTCAATTTGTTCACCACTTGGAAGAGATAAGAAATGAACACAAATATCGACACACGGGCAAAATGTGAAGAGAGAGCTGGAGTACAAGTTTCCAAGGGCTTGGAGAAGACAGCAAAGAAGGAGCCAGGCTAAGGAAGGTTTTATGAAGAAGGTGGCCAGAGGGACTGAAAGGAAACACAGCTAACGATCATGGCAGCACAGGCCCTATGCTGAGTGCTTTTAGGCATTCCTCAGTTGGCAGAAGGCGCCTACCATTTTGTCCCTGAAGAACTGAAGCTCAGAGAAGTTGTACAATTTGCCTAAAGTCATTCAACCAGTAGCAGAACTGAGACTTGAAACCAGTCCGTCTGACTCAAAACCTAGCTGTAAGATTTCATCAAACAGAAAGGAAGATGAACAGATAGTACACCTAGGAGAGCTGTGGGAAGGGAAGGAAGAACTAAGAGTGGTGTCGACAGGTACGAAGAGCAGCAGATCTAGGCCCTAAAACAGGCTGTGTGCCATGCCAGAGGGGACACGCAAGGAAAGAAGTCCTAAGTACCTGTTGTACTGCATCTTTGGGGATTCTATTCATGAGAACTTCACTCCTGGGGAGTCCACACTTGCGGACTCCATTCTTGGGGACTTCATCATTGGAGGACTGTATTGTTGGGTTACTTCATTCTTGGAAATTCCATCCTTGGGGACTCCATCCTTGGATGAGTGCATCCTTAAGAACTCCATTTTTTGGGGGATTCTGTCCCTTGGAGAGTCTATCCTTGGAGGATTCCATCCTTGAGGAACTGTACCATTGAGGACGCCATCTTTGAGGGACTATGAAACTGAGGACTTATTCCCATCCATCTTTGGGAAACTCTAGCCCTTGGGAACTCTATCCTTGGAAGACACCACCCTTAGGGACTAAACCACTGGAAACTCCGTTCTTCATGATCTCATCTTTGGACACTTCACCCTTGATGGAATCATCCTTAGAGGATTCTATTCTTGGGAATTCTGTGCCTGAGGATTCCATCCTTGAGATTCTGTCCTTGAGCAATTTCATTCTTGGGGCCCAGAGAAGCTCCTGAGAGTCTCTGCACTAAAAGGCACCATCTAAGCTCAGCAAGGGGAAGCATTATGTGATGTTTTGGTAACCAGCTTGTCTTCCAAGTTTGATGCTGGCTAATGATAAAATGGGTTTTCACATTCTGCTTACATGGTAGTGGGAAGCAGTTGGGAGACATACTGGGTATGGGAGGAGAGTGGGCCCAGAATTAAAAATAGGCCTCGGGGAATCCTCAGAGGTAATCATTCCTGCCAAGACGCCCTAAGAGAATTGCCTGTCACAATAGTTTCAAAGCTGGGTTGGAAAGGTGGAGAGAGAGATGCCGTCTCAATCTGACCCCTCTGATCCTAACTGCTATGGTCTAAAAATGTCTAGATGGTTCTAAGGATAACCTAATCCAGGACCCAAGGGGGACAATTCAGCCTCTTTCCAGTCTTTAGAGCTGACCTCTGACTCACAGTTACAGCCCCAAAAGCGAAACAGAGGGAAAGCCCTGAGTGCTGGCTCTGAGTCAGGCCCTCCGAGGAGGCAATCTCCCAGGCCACTGGAATCACATGAAGAAAATAATATAGAAGCCACAATGTTCTCGGATCATGGCCATCTATCCTGAAAAGCTGGAGGCAAATGTCATTTCTTATATCACCTCTCTGTCTTAGCTCCTGGCACACAAAACTTGAGGGAGACAAAACACTGATGCAAGCCGCCCGGGTCCACATCACCCCTCTGATCACAGAAGGATTTTTCCAGTTCCAGGATGACATGTGGACACTGTACAAAGCTGCACAACCAGGGTTGCTCCCCAGCAGCATTACTGACATTTAGGGTCTGATGATTCCTTACTGAGGGCGCTTAGCAGGATCCTGGCCTCTACCCACAAGATGCCAGTAACACCCTTGAGTTATGACAACCCAAAAGGGCTCCAGACATTGACAAATGTCTCCTGAGGGCATAGAGTGATTGACTGACTGAGAGACACTGTAGAAACCACAGAGCGCAAGAAATTATTCTTGTATGTCCCAAAAACCAGGCAGGTAAAGAGTTTCACAAGTATGTACTTCACCATAGGCTAGGCCTCCAGTGAGACTACCTCTCAGTCATAGGTGTGGACTGGATTTAGGGGTCACTAAGTCCTCTAGAAGTCCCCTCCCCTGGAACAAGTTCTCACTATATGGTTCAGGTTGGCCTTGAACTCACTAGGTCATCCAGACTGATCTTAGATGCACTAGCTAGGCCAGGCTGGGCTCAACCTTGCAGCAACCTTCCTGTCTCAGCCTCCTGAGTGTTGGGATCACAGGCATGTGTCACCACACCCTGCTCAGAAGGTCTTTCAAAAGAGATCTACCAATGGAGGACTTTAAGCAGATACCCTCTGTGCTCAGGAGGGCCTGCTTCTGGGTCAACGTGACCAGCTGCTGCTCTGAGTTACCTGGTAGAGCAACCCAAAAAGGACTTTTCATCAGTTATTCGCATAGACCTACAACCTTGAAAGCCCCAAGAAGAGGTAGTCGTGGGTGTACATGCAGCATGCTGAGACCATGTGCTGCACTGTCCATGTGGCTCTTTTGCCTCCCCTAGCACAGGCCTCTCCTTCCTCTTGGGTGTCTCTTAAGTTCACAGAATGTTAAGGCTTCTGCTGCCCATTTGGCTCCCCTCTGTTTACTTTTAACAGTCCCATCCAGACCCCTCCAAAGCTGAAGTCCTGGAAAGGCGGGCGCCATGTCAGTCTCCTCTGTGTGCAGTATGAAGAGCATAACTAAAACATGGATGGAATATGGGTCAGAGCGTCCTGCTGAAGGCAGCAGCAGGTGACAGCACTGGTCCTAGGGAAGGCAAGCATGCAAGAGGCACCAAGGGACACTTCCCTGCCTCCAATAAAACGTGTGTGGTACCTGCAAGTATCACAAATGCACATGACACGCTCAGGTGGGCTCAGATGGAGGTGACGACACAGGACAGCCCTCTGACCAGGAAATGGGATGACATGACATGAGCAGGCGCTGTATCGAGGAGGAGTGACTCCACCGAGCATGTCACTGCAGAACCTGGAGGGCACTAAGAATAGCACATCAGTAGGCCCTGGACTGCAACAGGTGGCAGCAAGTTCCCAAAAGAGCAGCAGGATCAGTCACAGCATTGTCACAGCAGGGAGGAGTAGCGGTAAATGAGGAGGAATCCCCATCAGATCATCACTCGGCGGTGTTAACTGAGCACAGGTAAGAGGAGTGGGAGGCCAGCCAGAGTCCTGAGCCCCATTGATAAGCCTTCCAGTGGGAGGAAGGGGGGGAGGAGAAGGCGGACAACAAAGGTGATGCCAAAGAAGAGTGACACCAGGAAGTTAGTCGCTGCCCAACCAGAGCCAGGAAGTCTGAAAAAGACAACTAGCAAGAGTCAGGTGTGGTGGTGCACACCTATAATCCCAGCACTCAGGTGGCTGAGGCAGGAGGGTGCCAGAGGGTTAAAGCCAGCCTGGGTTACATAGTAAATTCAAGGCTGGCCAGCACTACACAGTGAGACACTGTCTCAAAAAGAAAAAAAGAAAAGAAAAGAAAGAAAACTAGCAAGAGAACAGCCACAATGCAGGAAGATGGAGCCCCTGCTGGCATGCACAGGACCATTCGGATTTCCCAGTTGCGTTTAGCCCGAAAGAGATGGGGCTGAAAGAGCTTCCCTGCTGTTAGCTATGAGACTGTGGTCTCAAGAGAAACCATGAGAATTGGGATCCAAGAGGCAGTGAGCAGGGGCAGGAGTCAAGAGGTAGAAGCAGGAGTCCCACAATGCCCAGTGGTCTCTCCCGCTTGGGTGGAAGGGTGGGCTCAGACCCTGCAGGGGGCAGAACTTCTTGGGGCTGGAAACTCTGCTGTGGGGCTCCTGCCAAGCAAAGCCTGGCCTCGAAGGTGGCCTCATCTGTGAATGCCACTGCAGGCCCTGTGAAGAGTGAAGAGGGCCACTCTTAAGAGCCCCTCCCAGAAGGTGAGTGTGGGAGCAGAAGCTGAGCGGACACTACGAATATAAGTGTCCCCAGAAGGGTCCCCTCAGAGCACCCACGTGGGCTGGCCTAGGAGCCAGAGGCAGAAAAATTCACAGAGAGCTGGGAGCCTGGTGCCTCAGAAGGGAAAGAAAGGATAAGTCAGGGCAAGTCTTGCCCAGAGGAGAAGCAGAGGCGGCACTCTCTCTGGTCATATACTCCTGCTCCAACCTGCTACCTCCACCCTTACCTCAGCCCTGGAAAAGCCTCTCCTGAGACCAGACCACATCCTGCCCCCACCCAACTCTGCCTGCTGCTCCAGTGCCGGGACTCCCATCCTTGACCCACCAGGACAGCCTGCTCACCCTGGAGGACCCCTGTGCTCGCTTCTCAGGCCCTCTACTCTGGCTCTGCTCTCTCCTCCCACCTCCTGAAGCCCCTCCTATGTCAGCTGATTTCCTGAGCCCCAGTCCTTGAAATCCCCACTGCTCCCACCAATTGAAGCCCAGATCTTCTCCTGGTCACAGGCTTCTGTCTCAAAAAAGTTCAGGAGCCTCGTTCGAGCTCAAATCCTGTCTCTGAGGCCTGCCACATAGCTGTGGCCACGCTTCAAGTGCCCCCACAGTCCTGATCCTTGCGTCACTCTGCAGAACCACACCTCACTTGCCACACCCCAGGAAGCCCTCTCTCCACCTGTGTTCTGCCCCCCATGTGGCTGACCCTCGGCCTTCTTGCTCCCCCTACCTGGCGCAGGTTTCGGGTAACCCGGACGTCGTGCCAGGCATTGTCGTTGAACTTGCCGTTGACAGGTTCCACGAGGGCCTCGAAGGCTCCTGAGCCTAAATTGATGACCAGCCAGACGGCCCCAGACTTGAGGGACAGGTTGACGTAGTCAGCTGACTTGCCCGTGTGCAGCATCAGCCCGTTGCGCTGCAGGGTGCGGAAGGCCAGCGTGATCTCATCAGTGCTGCTCTGGATGGGGTTGTGTGACAGGTCATAGCAGAAGAACTCGTTGCCTTTGAAGGTTGCCACAAACTCCTCCTTGCCTGGACACCATGGTTGGGAGAAATGGAAGAAAGCTGAGTGGGGTGGAGTCTGCCAGAGCCTCCCTCTTCCCTGCTGGCACCACCGCCCCCCTCGCCCCGGGCCAGGAGCCCTGCAGTCTTGGCTTTAGGCTTTAAGGACCCTTCTCCTGCCTCAGCCTGTCAGTTCTCTGCTCTGGACCCTGCCATCTTTGCTGTCAAAAGCCAACTTCTCCCGAGTCCATTTCCAAAGTGGGAGGCTGCTAAATGGCTCTCACAGTGACAGCTGACAATTAAGCTGCCACAGGCCCAGGCAAAGCAGAAGGGTCCTCGGCAGCTCCTCCCACCAACTCTAAGCCCCTTGACAAAAGGATGTGGGAGAGAAACAAGCGCTCTGCCTGGCTGCTCGCTGGGAGTTCCAACCTGGGACGGGGCACCACGGGGCTCCAGAGGCCAGCCCACCTCCCTCCCCTCTCCCCTGCTGATGGCCATACTCAGTGCCCAGGGACAGCTTCAGGCCCTACCACCTGGAAGGGGACTAGAAGGCCTGTTGTGCAGCACTGAGCAGATGAGGAGAATGGGAAGTACAGGAGAGGGAAGGGCAGGGATAAGACACGCGGGAATGCAATGCAGGTGACAGGATATGCACCAGGTAGCAGCAGACCATTGTGCCAAGCTCCATGTGTGGCCACCATGCCGGCTCTCACCTCCACCCCAGCTTCCCACTCTAAACTGAGGACAGCCTCTGAAGGGCCCCACGGTGCTAGTGTGCAACCTGTGCGTGCCAGTGGAAGGGGCTGCTGCACCCCTGCCACCACCTGATGCAACCGCTCCTTCTACAGGCACTTTTTAAGCAGTGGCAACAGCTACTGGGGAGGTCTTAGGGATTGCCAATGCTCTGCAAGGGGTGACCAGTGAGAGGACGATGACTCTGGTACCAGGATGTTGGGGTCCAGGGTCACAACTGCACAAACCAGAGCACCAGCAGAGGGAGCGACACAGAGATGAGGAATCGAGGGGAGCTAGAGGCCCCGGACCTAGGCAGCGGCTCATGTCTCCTTACCAATGAATGGTGACACCACAGCTGGCCCTGCCTATCTTCCCAGGTGGACGAGGGGCAAACAAGACTGTGTCATAGGGGTATTTATGCAGAAATTGTGCTGTCCAAGCACAAGGGTTCTCAGGGGTCCTTCCGAAGGCCCAGGAAATAGCAGGCGCCATGCCAGGGGCATGAAGGGCCACTAGGATGCAGCTGCCCTCTCCCTGGGAGATAGAGCTCAACAGAAGTGCCACATGCAGACGCAGGGGTCTCTGGGTACAGATTCTGCAGAGCCCTTCCCCCACACACCAGCCTGCCTCTCTCTCTGGGCAGGCTGCCCACAGACTCTGCCCTCGCTGCCTCCGGATGCCAAGGCACCAGCTGCTGCCCCAGCGCCTGGCACAGCCCTCACTGCAGCTGGCAAGGCCTGGTGTCCTGAGGCCCCAGAGCAGTGAGGGAGGGGCACGCCAGGACAATCTGAATCTCCCCTATCTACCTAGGGGGTCAGAAGGAAAGGTGACAAACCCAGCAGAGACAATAAGGGAAGGAAGACGGGGTGGGGGATGCGGAGAGAGGGTGCGCAGAGAGGGAAAACATGGACCACCATGGGAGGAGCGGAGAAGAAATGGAAACAGCTCAGGGCTGAGGGAGCAAAAGGTGACATGAAGCTTTATAGATAAAGGAAAGCAGCGAGCCCCAAGGGGACAGGTAAGGGAGATGGGGAGAGGGCCAGCAAGGGAAGGGGACAAGGACCGCTAGGGAACGAAAGGCAAGGCTTTCTGGGGCCTTACTGTTTCCATAGCAACCAGACCTGCTGCTCAGACACTGGCAGAGCCAGGGGGCTCAAGGACTAGAAAAGTGAATGTGTCTGACCTTGGGTTTGCCACATGTACTGGCTGGTCCCGCCCAGAAGTCGGGCTTCCCCTCCCACTCCTTCACCTTCACTGCAGTCAAAGAAAGTATCATTACAGAGTCAGACAGAAGGGAAAGAAAGAAAAAGGCAGCCACGTGAAAAAGTGATTGGGACAGAACAAAAGAAGCCTGAGAAAGAAGAGAGGCTGGATCTCAGCTGCCAAGGCGAAGTGGGAAAATAAGGCCATTCCTCGACTCCTCTTCTCAGCCTCCCGTCTCTGAGAAGCAGCAAAGCCAGCCACACTGCAAGTTGTGCCTACGAGGTCGAAGTCCCTTGGTCACCACAGCCCTGGTAAGCCCAGAGATGGGAAGAGACACACAGAGCAGCCCAACGGAGCCCAAGAGCCTTTGGGGAAAGGAAGCTAGAGGGGCGCGCAGCTGTAGAAAAGAAAGCCAGAGGATGGATATGAGAGAGAATGTGGGGAGAGCAGCAGGGGAAGGACCTCAAGGTGGTGGTGGGGGCTCAGTCAGGGTCTGGATACAAGGTGGTGGAGCATATTCAGCAGAGTACAAGCCAGATCCAGGTTGCACAAGCACTGAGGCACCAGGGGGCACTCTGCTCCATCTCCCGTGCGGGCAGGACTGGGAACTACAACTCCCAGCAGCACTTGAACAATTAGAGCTCTTAAGAGTTTCTGTTGCAGGAAGGAGGTGATAGCTGATACTTGTTTGCCTCTCTCAGTTGGGGTTGGAGAGATTTCTGTGGACCCACAAGTGCGTCCAGTGAAGCTGAACGTGGTCAGACTAGCTGTTGTGGTCCTGAGTTTCCAACCGCCATGAAAGAGAGGGACACAGCAGCTGCCTCCTTTGCAGGCCCAGCTCAAAGGCCTCCTCCGGGAAGGTCTCCAGCCTCCTCCGCCCCCCCCTCCCGAGCACTACAGCTGTCTTTTCTGCTCATTTGGCACTCACTGCCTAGTGACATCTTGTACTGCTCCCCAGAGAGGAAGTATGATGTGGGAAAGAAGACCTGGGCGCTAGTGCTGGCTCTGCCACCGGCTTTGTGACCTTGGCCAAGATATAAGGGCTCTGCCCTGCCCCACCTTCTCCTCTGGAAAAAGAAGCTAATCATCGGCTCACGGGTGCTGCAAGCATCTAGAAAGAGTGGATGGGGGCAGCTTCCGAAAGGGTGAGCCAGCCCACAAATACAGGGCTCTTCTACTGAGATATGACTTCTGTGGCTATGTGCTGGTGTTTCTCTCTCCCCACTCCCTCCCTCCCTCCTCTCTGTCTCTCTCTCATTGAATAAATTAACTCCTCTAAACAAAGTCTGCACTTTTCATATACTTTGCATGGACCACACTTTATGGTACTTGTTTGTTAGAACATCAATGAGCCCCCTGGGAATGGAGACCATTCACTTATTTAAAATAAATGTGCTGAGCTCACGCCTACGTAGGTGCCAGGAGCTGTGCAGTGCATAGAGGATACAGATGAAAATACCCGATCCCTGTCCGCAGGGAGCTCAGTGCAGTGGGAGCAGCAGGTAAAGTGACAGTTATGATACGGTGTGAATGACTCCAGTGAAGGTGTGGACAAAGGATACTCCAGGAAGTGTCCGGGTTGGCCCATGGAGTTCAGAGAGACTGCCAGTGTGGACAGCTTGGCTGCCCTTTCAGGAGGTGGCTGAAAGAGACAGCAGGGAGCCAGCAGAGGAGAGGGACAGCAGAAGCCCAGGCAGACAGAAGAGCCGCTGGCTGAAGGATGGAGATGGCCAGGAGTGCGCAGGGCCTCAGCCCCCCTGCAGAGGCAGGGTGTCAGACTGGCCTGGAAGCTTCTCGGGAAAGAGATGCTCCCGAGAGGTGGACACGTGGAAAAAGGAGCTGGGATCCTGGAGCCCCAAGATATACTAAAGGGCCCCGGCCTGGCCTCAGGGGCTTTGGCCAGTGTCTGTAAAATGAAAGCAATGACCCTAACTGCCAAGGGTCAGAAAAGCTCACTGAGACAATGTGTATGATACAAATGAATCAGGGATGCCACCTCTCCCCACCAGAATTCCCCTGGGCACACAGGGGGTGGGGGGCTGCCTCACAGCCCAGATTTGATGGATAAATGGGGGCCACCCCGCTGCCTTGGAACTCCTCCAGAAAACACGACACTTTCTAGGGATGGGTCTGACAACTGCCATGGAGGACATCAGTATTCTAGAATTAGATCATCAGGATAGCTGGGCTTTGGCAAGGACATGGAAGCTGTGGCCCTTCTCACCAGGGCAGGCAATGGCGCCCCGGAAATGGCACTCAGTGTAGGCCCATCATAGGCCTCAAGGTATAGGGGGTGCACCTGGGTAGCTTGGCTTCCCCCCAGGAAGCGCTAGCAAGGTAAGGGCTAGACTCTCTGGGGGCCGTGGGGTCACTGACCTTTTGTTGGCTGGTGCACATCGCCGGCTCCTCCTCTCCCGGCCCCCCCCTCGGAGAACAGTAAGGACCCTACTGGAGAAGCAGAATTGGGGAGTCAGGCACAAGGGGCTTCCCAGCCAATCCCACCCCAGCCTGTAGGTGATACAGGGCCCTCTCCAGGGCAAAGGTTCTGCTGCAGGCTCTGAGGAGGAAGACTTCTCCAAGGACTCACTTGCCTTTAGGACCTCTAGGGAAGGAGCTAGCTGTCAAACCAAGGACCACTGGCCCCATAGACCCCATTAGACTCATGAACCTCAACTTTGCCTGGGGCCGGGAGACTAAGCAGAGGAGCAAGCAAACAGGCCGGCCCTGGGGACACAGTGGCCCTGAGTTCCTGATGCTAATCTCCTCTTCACCCTCCTAGCCAAGGCCTCTTCTCCAAGATCCAGGCCCCTCTCCACTGGGCACCTCTGTGCATGTCCCTTCTGCTGGGTCCGAGTCCATACTCATCAACTCCTTCAAAAGCCTGACACAGCACCAAATCCAAAATCCTCCCCAGGTCACACACCAGACCCTTCCTCTGCTTTGTGCCTGTCCTCTCCCTGACCATCTACACCTATGTGCATTGGTTCCCTAGTGAATGCTCTAAGAGCACGGGCCTTCCCAGGGACTCCTCAGAGGTACCCTACATTCCCCAATGGTGCTTTGCCCTCCCTTGTGCCCACAAAAGGGCTATGCCCAGCAGGAGGTCCTAGCTGGGTAGAGCTCACCAGGTATGTGGGGTCCTCAGAAGTCAGTTCTCACTCCTCCCACCCTGTTCCTTCCCACCCAGCTCAGCTCCTAAGGGTGCATAGGCACCAGGGGCTATGAGTGGACTCCAGGCTGGCTTGGCTCCAGCCTGGTTCTGCGCATGAACGTGTGCAGTCAGAGCCCGGCCCCGGGCCCCTGCCCTATTGCTAGATCCATGGAGTGGCTTCAGGATGAGGAAACACAGGGATGAGGGGAAAGTTCCTGTCTGGGCTCTTACTCTAATCCCAAGGCCCCAGAACAAAAATTAGAATAAAATCTGAGCTGCAGAACTTTCTGGAGAAGGAGAAGACTTTTGGGGACCCTCCCCAAGGGTCTTCACCTATGACTAAGGTGGGCCACAGCCAGCACTTTCAGAACCAAGCACTTAAAGGCAAGAACATGAGTGACCCATCCAGGGCATCTTCTCCCAACTCCCCACCGGGACTCTTTCCTCCCCTATATTTCTTGCCATAATTTTACCTCCCTGCAAGAATCCAGGCCCCTACCTCCCCAGACCTAAATCCATCCCAAATTTCAGATCTCTGTCAGTCTCTCCCCACAGTCCCATCTTGGTGCCATGGGTCCCTGCCCACAGTTAAGGACCTTGCCCTGACTCAGCGGTAGACAACCTTCAACAGAGGGTGATGCTGGGCAAGTGTGGCAGTGCCCAAGGTCTGGAAGGTCAAGCCCCTGTGCTCACAGAGTTAAAGACAAGGAGGGTGAGAGAGGTCAGACACGGAGGGGAGCAGTCGGGACTTCCAGGTCTGCTTAACACAGGGCTTTGAAAGGTGGCGGGGACTTGGCCAAAGGGACGCTCAGATTAAAGGATTAGCCCCACCAATGAGAGCTATGTAATCACTCGCGAGTGACCTCACTTCTCTGGGCCTCCACGGTCCCATCTGTCAAATAAGGTTGAGGACCGTTCACAGATATGAAGGTGAAGGTGGCCAACGGAACACGGTGGAAAGGAGGACCCTGCACATCCAGCCTCCTACTTCTTCACCACTTTTACCCCATTCTGGTGACAGAAGTGACAGGGCGAGGGGAATTCAGGGGCTCATATACTCTTCCTCTAACCCAGGCCCTTTTCTGTTTACTGGGGTTCACAGAAAAGAAAAGGTGATCAGAATGAGTGGAAGGAAATAAAACACGGCCATGAGAAGAGCACAGGTGAGATACACCACCAGGAAAACGCGAAAGGTGACTGGAGACAACGGCAGGAGTTCAAACATCTCTTGATGTTAGAAACCAAGGTGAGATGAGGGCAGATGGAGCAAACCTGGGCGGGCGGAGAGGGGAGCACACAGACGTGGACCAGCCCCCACCCCTACCCGAAACCCCCAGTAAAATAAAGACAGGGCAGAGGAAGAGGGCAGGAAAGGAAGGAAGGAGGCAGGACAGGCGGAGGAGGGAGACAGGGAGGGAGAAGAACAGAAAACTCCAGGCGCAGGTTGGGGGCAATCCAATCCAAATCAAAGCAAAACTTCAAACCATACCTTCGCTGTTTAACGTCAGGTGAGCCGGACCTTGGAAAGGGGAAGGAGAGAAAGAAAGAAAGGAAAAAAAAGAAGAAAAAAAGAAAGCAAAGGGGAAAGAAACAAAGAAAACACGAGTCATCAAAATCAGCCAGAGAGAAGGGGAAAAAAAGCTTTTGCTGCCACAATTTAAAAACCCTTTTTAACTTGTGACAGACATCGGGGAAGAGCCCCCAGCCCAGCAGCTGGGGAAAGGGGCCCGATGCAGAACAGGGCAGAGGGCAGGAGTGGGGAGAGAGAGAGAGAGAGAGAAGGGGACACCAGCACAGGTGAGGGGTGGACCAGGAGGATGGGTCAGGGGTCGCTGCAGTGGGGAGAGGAGATTTTGGTTTCTTTTTTTCTTCTTGCCGGAAAAAAAAAAGGAAAAGGAGGAGAAGCACGAGGCTGGGAGGGTTGCTCTTTCCTTTTTCTTTTTTTCTTTTTTTTTTCTTCCGGGAGGCGGAGAGAAAAAAAAAACGGTCAACGAGAAAAACGATTCAGATGGAGGAGAAAATAAAACACGACACAAAAATCAAAGCCACCTGGAGAGAGAGAGAGTGTCCTGTTAGCATGGGATTGAGCGGGCAAGGGTGCCTCCAACCACCCTCACACACACACCCATCCCCATGACCCCTGTGACCTTGGCAGAGAGGAGGGTACTAGAGGGGAGGGTAACCTGGACCTAAGAGGAAACTCCCACCAAAGCAGGGTTTGGAAAGACATCTCCAGCGTCCTAATCCTCCCAGATACCCCTTCCCAACAGCCTCTTCCTAGACAACAGGGACCCTGCGCACCTGCGCTCTACTGAGAAACCAAAGAAGCTGGGGCTCAGGGGGAGACATCAGAGGAGGCAGGTATGAGGAACTAGACTCTAGGGCGGTGATGGCAAACCCATGGCATGTGTGCCTCAGTGGGCTGTTTGTATCATTGAAAGGTTCATCATCACTGCTCTAGGGAGACCCTAGAAGAAAGACAGAAAGGAGTGGATTCTTCTACAGGAGGTCTGGGGGACTGAGGCAGCAAGGTACAAAAGGGACAGCCGAGACCCCAGGGCAGGAGGCCCAGCTCTGTGAGAGTTTAAAGCACCTCGTTGCTAACCCCATTTCTCTAGCTAGGACCTCTCTGAGATGATCCAAAAGCTGACTTTTGCAAATGGAAAAAAAGATCAGCCAGGATTTCCTTCCAGAGTTACCTCGGCCACTGGGGATAGCCCTGTCAGCCTGAACCCAAGGCACTCCTCCTCTGCCTCAGTTGGGAAAAACCCAGCCCACTGGATCAGGGCACCAGGCCATAGAGAGGCCAGCAGCCCCAGTCCCCATGGCTGTGCTGAGAGCCCAGGACTCCCTGAGATAACCAGCCAGGCCCACCAAACCAGAACCCCAGCCTGCCTCCCAGGGTCTGACCAAGAGGGCCCTGCAGTACCAGCATTGTCTTGGGAAGCTCTTCCAGTGCTATGGCAATAGGATACAGGCCCCAGGGAGAGAGACCGGGGGCCAAGGCAGACACACCAAGGCTACAGTGTCTGGGGCAGAGCTGAAGGCCGAGGTACCTGGGGTCCAGGAGGAGAGGGGGCAAGAAGGCTAGGAAGGACATGGTGGGGATCAAAGGCCTGGACCCTGGGGAAGATGTGGCTGGATGAGGCAGGGTGCCACTCTTCTGCCTTTCTCTAAGGTGGCATGCATTTCCTCCCACCCCTGGGTCTGAGGCCAGCTGGGGAAGAGGCCCCAGGAGACCAGCTCACAGAGGACACAAGTTGTATCTACAGCACAGGTGGGGACCCCAGCACTTGGACTGTTTTCTATTCCTTGCTCTGGATGCCCCCCACCAACAGTGACTCTTTCCCAAGAACTCCCAGCATCTTCCAGGACACAGGCAGAGCAGGAGCCCTAAACCTTCCGCCCGCTCTGCCTGTCAGTAGCAGCCTTGTCCTGCAAGCCCAGTCGTGAGAATCCCCGCTTCTACTGCCCTAGTCTAGGAGCCAGGGGCCTGTGAACCACCCTCTGTCCCCCGCAGGCCTGACTATTCCTGGGGGAGTCACATCTTTCCCCTCAAAGACCCTTCCACTGCCCAGCTCCTGCCAGCCTCATTAGCATGCGGCACTCTTCCTCTGTCACCACGGCAACCAGCTGCTCAGCTCCCTCAGGCGTGACAGCACCAGCCATCTTGGTGAGGGGAGGCCAGTTCCCTTCCTGCCTACCCCTGGCTCAGCCCCAGCTGGCCTGAGGCTTCCCTCAAAACCCTCCATAAAGCCTGTTCCCTACCCACCCCCATCTGAAGTCTGCTCCTTCCTGCTTGCCCCCAGCCTTCTGGGGTGGTCTCCTGCCCACATCCACCTGTGGCATCAGCCCCTCCTTCCACTGTTGGAGCAAAGGCTGGCAGTGATAGATGGCGCGCCAGGGGTCCCTTCCGAGAACACACTATCTGGCTGCTTCTGAGTCTCCTCCACCCGCTACAAGAGGTTATGAAGAGAGAGGAGGTGCTCGGCCAGGCTGTGGAGCAGGATGCCTCAGTTCCTGGAGGACACTAGGCCTCAGGTAAGGTCACAACACACAGAGGAGACTCCCAGCCCACCTTGGGGACCACTGCCTGCCTAGCCCACTCCCTCTCCCAATCTTCCCTCTGCCTCTCCTACCAAAACCTCAGAGAGAAGAGAAGACAGCTGCAGGGACAAGATTAGGAGACACATGAGCGCGCACACAGAGACACATAGAAGGGTCACGGTTCTGGGTGAGTGCACACACCCACAGCCCCCAGTACACACCCCACACCACGGACACACAGCCACACACAATGCTACCTCCAAACCAGCAGGCCACCAGGCCACCCCAAAGAAATGGCTATGTGTCATCTACAGCCCATGCCACTGTCCCCAAAGCATAACTCCTCTTCTGGTCCCTGTCTGTTTGTCCCCATTCTCCACAGCCCTCCTGCCGGTCCTCTCCTCCTTTGGCCCAGCCAGTCTTTCCCTGTTCCTGTCTATGCTGCCCCCGCCCTTTTCGCCCCACCTCTTCACTTAGCCCCGGCCCCTCCTGCCTCTCTGCTTCCTTCTCCCAAGTGCCCCCTGCTCCCTGCCATTTCTTCCTTTGTTCCAGAGCAGACACGACATCAAGAGCAAGTAAAAAACAAAAAACAAACAAACAAAAAAAAAGAGCAAGTAAAAGTCACATCAGCACTAAATCTTATCTCCAGCCCTCAGAAGGTTGCGTCCACCCAGACGTGCAGACTCTCTCATATGCACACACACGCACATGCACACGCACAGGTAAACACTGGCACACAGAGAAGTGAACACGGATGCAGACACACAAAGCTGTGGATGCTCCTACAGAGGCACATAGATGTGGTCCACATCACAGAACCAGCATGTGGGTGAGCAGTGCACCTACATCACAGACACAAAACCATGCTGCATGCAAACAGCACATGTCCACAGATGGACTGAGATGCCCAGACCAGCAGGCCAGCACATGTACGCGCGCACGCGCACATGTACACACACACACACACACACACACACACACCCCTGCCTGCGGGGACAGAGGACCTGAGGAGCCCCAAGGAGATGAGACATCCAGGCAGTGAGACAAGCCACAAGGTGAGTACCACAGAGAAAAATGGATTTCACTCACACCCAAGCCAAGCACCCTGGCTGTTTTTCTTTCCCAGGACTTGTGTCCTGCCACACTCCCCTCAGCTCGTCCCCACAAAGCCTAGGCCCAGGGATCTCCCAAGGCAGAAGACTGTGGGGCAGGGGGCAACCAGTAGGCAGTCTCACCTCACACCCACCCCGCTGCCTTCCCCACAGCGGCCGTGTGAGCTCATCTGCCTTCAAGCCTGGACCGCCCACTGCAGGCCTCCCCCTCCGGATCCTAGTCCACCCCAGAGAAGAGAAAGAGCAGGGAAAACCAAAGCCAGAGGGAAAGGGTCAGAAAATGACAGAAGCCCAGAGAGAACCTGTGGAAGGACAGATACAGGAAGAGGCCAGAGGCAGGGCCTGGAGCAAGAGAGGTAAAGTCAAGCGACAGAGGGGGAGAGAGCCAACCAGAGCAGAAGGCAAAGGAAGAGTGGACACAAACCCCAGAGGGAGGTGCATCCCACCCTTACCCTGAGCCTGGGCTGACGGGGTAGCCCAGCACCCTCCTCCCAGCCATGGGCAGGGTTGGTCAGGATAAAGGAGCTGCCCCCTATATGCCCTGGCCCAGGGAAGGCCCCCACTCTGCCTACACTGTCAACCACTCTCTGGCCTAACTGAGCTCCCAGCTGTCCCCAAGCAGAGCCCAACCCTGTCTACCCCACCCCGTATGTCCTGCCTACCCAACCTAAGCTGGGCTGGGCAAACCGTGTCTACCCACTCGCCTCTAGGCCCTTCTGATCCTGCCAGCTATGGCCCTCTGCCCCACTCCCCAGCTCTTCTCAACGTCCCCTTTCCCTCTCCTGCAAAGAAGAAGAAAGGCCAGCAGGCAGAGTGGAGGGACATGGACATGGGCAGGCACCCACCACCTGGCAGCCACCCACAGCAACATCAACCTGGGCAGTAAGGGGCTGAGGCAACCAAGAGAGGACCCCAGACATCTCCCCAGAGGGACCCCAAACACGGGCAAAGGAGGGAGCCCTTGAGGGGCAATGACACTCCTTCACGCAGGACCCCACGGCGACAGAGGTGCTACCCCAGTGACGAGAGCTTCACTCACCTTCCATGGGGTGCTCCTCTACAGCCGGCAAGGTTCAGAGAAGAGAAGCAAAGAGAGAACAGAAAGAGGCTGTTAGCAAGCATACTGCACAAGACAGGGGCTCCCAGGGGAGCCCCAACACAAGTCACCCTACCTGAAAGCCCCAAATCTCAGGGAATAGCTTTGCTACGTATTAGACAGAGGCAGAACTGTCCCCTGAGTCAGTGTCACAGTCCCCCAGCCAAGCAGAGCTGGTCCCTCCATGTGTACCATACACTCCCTTGGGGCTGCATTCCAGGAAACTGAGGTCTGAGGCAGGAAAGTGATCGCTCAAGGCCTCACAGAGTGGGAGACAGGGCCAGGGGCAGCAGCCCAGCTTCCAGACTCCTGGAGGCAGGCTCCTCCCCTCCCTTGCACTTTGTCTCAGAGACAGATGGGGACATGCTCACACCAGTTAACTGTCTCGCTGGGCTTGCCCAAGATACACGCTTGCTGACACACTGACACACATAGGCACTCAATGATCCAGTGACACACACAGCTCTCACACAACTCACACCCGAAGCCTCTGAACACAAGGACCCCCCACCCCACAGCCCCCACCCACCCAAAGCATCAGTACACGGAGTCAGAAAATACAGCTCTGCCCTCAAGTGCCACGTGACATCCTTCCCAGTCACTCAGCCTCTCCAAGGCCCCTCTGCCTCCAGTTCCACGATTGGAATAAACGCCTTCTCAACAGCTGGGTGAGGCAAGGCTGCATGCCCATGTCCGTGGGAGGGGAGACCAAGTCCAGCAGGCCATGTGGGCCCACGTCCAGATGAAGCCACCCGACATGAGCCTCCGGCCTCACCTTTTAAGGGCCAGCCTGAGTATGGCCCTGGGGGCACCAGATAGATAAAGAGACAAGAGCAGTTCCTTCAACCTGGCTACAACTCTTCAAGCAAGCTATGCCCTGCCCTGCTTTGTACAAGGACCAAATGTCCCCTCCCCCAAACATTCACCACATGCCCACCTCCTGGGAACCTTCAGAGAAGGTAAAAGGAGAAACAGCACAACCCACAAACATACATAGCCATGGGGAAAGACACACACACACACACCAACCCCAGGATACACACAGACACACACGTATATTCACACCTACTCTCTTCCTGTCTCTAAGCCCATTCTGTAGCATTTGTGCATTCACTCTTGAAGTAGGGGGTACCTGCATCGCAAAAACAAACGCTGTTACATATGATTCCTTACACCACCTCATAATGCACACACACATATGCACATGCACATGCACAGAATGAACGCAGACCTGCCCAGTGCTAGAACATATAACACTGCATGTACCTGGTCACCACCACCCCACATGCTTCTGGAGGCTAAAGACACCGATGAACACAGTTCCTCTCTGGCTCTCCACCTCACCAGTCACGTGCCCACACACCCAGCCTTGCATGTTACAAACACTTCTACGCAAACAGAGCCTCTTTTACCTGACAGCTGCACCCCCGGAAGCTACATATACAATGATTTTCTTAAATAAACTGAATGAAATCACAGTTACAGAGGCAGCTGTCTGGCCAAAGGGGCCCTCAGGAAAAACCCTGCACTCTCTGAGGACTGCCGTGTTGGGATTCTTTGGTCCTGGTGTGCTAAGGCCCCAGTCAGGGAGCAGAGTCACACGCCAGCATCTGTGTAACAGGCAGTTTGCAGATTTCTAGCTAATCTAACATGGCAGATATTGCAAAACGTATTTTCACCTGCCAGGAACATGTCACGCTACACGCAGGAAGATACAACCAGCAGGCTTGGCTTCTCCTAGCTTCCACAGGATGGCCTAGACCCTCAGCTCCTCTCTCCTCTCAGCTACTTCACCTGTGCCCCTTACCTGCCATCCTGCACCCCTCCAGGACTGGTCCCCTACCTTCACACTCCTTCTGCTTATCCCCGCCCTCCTTGGTGACAGCTCACTTTGGTGGCTTAGGGACTCCCAAACCTGTGTTTGCAGCCCCAGGATATTCCCCAAGTGACAGCCTTGTGTCCCCACCTGACTGCTCTGTAGTTGCTCCACAGCTCCGTGACATCTAAACCTACATCTAACCCTGAACTATGCTTCTCATCCCCACTACCGATGCCCTGGATTTAGCAAAGGTCCTGCTTCCAACCAACAACCCTTGAACTCCCACAATGTGATCCACACTGCCAGGCTCCGGATGTGCCCTTTAAGCACACGGCAGGCCCCATGCAACCCTGCCCTGGGACACCCTGTCTGCCTTGCTGCAATCCCAATGAGCTCCAGTGTAAATCGCCCTCCTCTTACGGATGGGTCAAGTCTCCCCTGCCATCACCTCGGCCCTTGCCCACTGCGATCTGGGTCACCCGACCCTACATCCTCACTCACATCTGGTCTCCTGCCCCAGCCTCCCCCTGGTTGGCCCCTGCCCGGCCCCAGCCAGCTCAGTTGACACAGGGACCAGAAACACCTTACCACACCCACTGTGATCACAACACACAAACTTTTCAGTGGCTCTGGGTTGAACTCTTCTGTACTCAGCCCACCGGTCCATCTGCCTTAAGAGCAGCTCTCCCTGAGTGTCCACAGAAGGCCCCCAGCACTTTCCTCCTGCCTGCGTGCCCCAATCTGCCCCCCCCCAGAAAGGAGCCATGTTCTTTCCCCAGACCCATCACCAGAACCTTTGGGTTCTACCTGCTGAAACCTTCCATCCCCACCAGCACATCCCGCAGCCAGGCCCTGGGAATGTTAATAAGCCTGAACCGACCCCAGCCAGCCGGTCTTCACACCCTTCAATTCATTCTCCGCACACCGCTAACATGTGCAACCGTTTCACAACCTGCTGCAAACCTTCATAGACGCTGTCTCATGGACATCACTGGTCGGGTCCATTGTCTCAGGAAGGCCCCTTCCAAGCCCAGCTGGGCCTTGCCCCAGTCTGGGACCATCCAGCCTCCAGCTTCTTCCCGTTGCCCCACCGGGCCCAATTCTCCACATTCAATTCCCTGAGCCTGAAACACTTCTCCCACACATATAGCTAAGTGGATTCTTCATTTAAGGACTGGGTCAGTATACATCTGTGTATTCCAAACACAGGAGAGCAGCCATGTTCCAGACATGTACATTCTATTACTATTTCATACATTAAAACTATATTGCAGTTGTGTTTTCATGGCTGCTTCCTAACTAGAGAATATCTAAAAGCAAGGACAATGCCTGATCCATCTCCAGCTGCTTACATAATTCCTGGCTCACAAAAAGGCATTCCTGTGTTTGTTGAATGAATAATACAATAATACTTCTACTAGGTATAGGAGTGCACACCTATAATCTCACTCCTTGGGAAGATGTGGCAGAAGGATTGCAAGTTCAAGTCCAGCCCGGGCAATATAGTGAAACCCTGTTTCAAACATAAAAGGCTGCAGCTATAGCTCAGCAGTAGTGTCAGGACTACAGGTACTGGACAGTGAGGCTGACAGGGTAGGTCCACACACATACCCATATCCATGACCCCTTTTACTCAACTTTCATCCACATGAGTCCTCACTGCCTCACTAGGGGACAAAGACGGTGTCGCACATGGTATTGTCTTGCCTAGTGTGAACTCAGGATCCCAGCAAATTAGTTTTTGTTTGTTTTTTGAGACAGGGTCTCAATGTAGTTTGAACTCACTATGTAGCCCAGACTGGCCTCAAACTCATGGTAATCCTCCTGCCTCAGCCTCCCTAGTACTGGGATTATAGGTATATAATGTCACACCTAGCTCTCTAGCAAATTATTATTAAGGATAATGATAAAGGCCAGGAGGGTAGCTCCCAACACTTGGAAGGCTAAGGGAGGAAGTTTGCTGCAAGTTCAAGGCCAGCCTGAGCTACACTGTGAGTTCAAGGCCACCCTGAACTATAGAGTGAGATACTGTCTCAAAAAACCAAAACAAAACAAAACAGAAAAACCGGGAGGGTGTAGGGTGTTAACACACCCAAAACCACATTCCATCAAGTACGTTTACTATTAGTGACATGCAATTCTTACAAGTTTGGAAAGGCTGATTTCCGAGTTCTCTCTCTCTGTCTCTCTCTGTCTCTGTCTGTCTGTCTGTCTGTCTGTCTCTCTCTCTCTCTCTCTCTCTCACACACACACACACACACACACACACACAGAGAGAGAAAGGGGTATGTCACTACCTGACAACTCCTCCTCATAAAAGCAGAGAAGAAAAAACTAGAAAAAGCTCATATAAAAACTCCAAAGCAAAGCCGAGTGTGGTGGCACATGCCTGAAAATCCCAGCACTCGGGAAGCTGAGGCAGGAGGATCCTTGTGAGTTTGAGACCAACCTGGGCTACAAAGTGAGCTCAAGGCCATCCTGGACTGCATAGCGAGACCCTGTCTCAAAAAGACCAAAAAAAAAAAAAAACAAAAAAACTCCAAAGCAGGCCAGGCAGGAACCACTGCACGGCAGTCCAGCGTAACATCTGAGGGGAATTATGACCTCCCTGAGTCAGTGGAAAAAATTAAATCACATTAAATTAGGGAAGCAGCCAGGTGTGGTGGCGCATACCTGTAATCCCAGCACATAGGAGGCTGAGGCAAGAGAATTGCTGTGAGTTTGAGGCCAGCCTGGGCTACATAGTGAGTTCAAAGCCAGAGAACTACATACAGAAATGCTGACTCAAAAAAAAAAAAAAGCCCTTATTTGAAATGACTAGGACAAGAAGTGTTTCATATTTGGGATTTTTTTTTTCAGATTTTGGAATATTTGCATATACATAGTGAAATACCTTGGGGGTAGACTTAGCTCTGAACAGGAAATTGATTTGTGTCATATACACCTTATTAGTTGAGCTTGGTGGCGTGTGCCTGTAATTCCAGCATTTAAGAGACTTAGGCTATGAGTTCATGAGGATTGCCATGAGTTCAAAGCCAGCCTAGGCTTAGATAGTGAGTTGAAGGTCAGTTTGAACTACATAGTAATAACCTGTCTCAAAAAACAACTATGTAAAGTGGGCATGGTGGCGCCCACCTGTAAGGCCAGCACTTGGGATGCTGAGGCAAGAGGATCACTGTGAGTTCAAAGCCAGCCTGGGCTACAAAGTGAGTTCAAGGCCAGCCTGAACTACATTGCCAGATTCTGTTTCAAAAAGACCGAAAGAGAAAGAAAGAAAGAAGAAAGAAAGAAAGAAAGAAAGAAAGAAAGAAAGAAAGAAAGAAAGAAAGAAAGAAAGATGTGTGTATAGAATATTATATATATGCACATCTTATATACACAGCCTAAATATAATCTTACAGGTTTTTTTCTGGTACTAGAGATTGAACTCAAGACCTTCACACTGCATCCCAGCCCTGTTTTATTTTTTGAGACTTGACTTACACATCACAAAGTTATCCAGGCTGGGCTCAGACTTGTGATATTCCTGCCTCAGTCTCCCAGAGTGCTGGGATTGCAGGCATGTGTGATCACACCCAGCCTAAACAACATTTTTATTGCATCTGTATTCTGAGTGGGACCCATCATATGAGGTCGGTCAAGTGTTGAATTTTTCACTTGTGATGTCATGTCAGTGTTTAAAATTCAGGGTTGAGAGCACCATAGATTTCAGATTTTCAAGTTAAAGATGTTCGAATTATATTTACTGAGCGTTTTCTATTTGGCGAGTGCCATTCTATACACTTTGTGTAATTTAGTAATTTAGTTTTCATACCAACACTGTAAGGTAGGTGCCATTACTACCCCACTTTACAGATAGGAACATTAAGTCTAAGGTCAGTGCACAGGCATTGTGGATGTAGAATCTCTCTTTTAACCACTCACTTTGCTGCCTTTTTATCTGCTCTCTCAATTAAAAAGTCAGCTTCCAGACCAAGAGGTCTGTCTTATTTACCTCTCACTCCCCTGTAGCCCCCAATACACAGCCTAACAAAAAGAAGGTCTTGGTTACCACCTGTTGAATTAAAACCCTAACAAACTTAGAAGAGACACGTATGAGACACCTATGAAAACCTCCCTGTAGCGCAAGCTTTCCCACTACTTTCCTACTTTTCTCTCAAGCAAGGTGTACACCTGACACTTGGCCCTATGCACCTGCACTCCAACTCTACACAAGGTCTCCACACAGACCTACACACCCCTTCTTCCTGGATCACATTCCAGCCCATTTTACACAATTCTCTCTCTCTCTCTCTCTCTCTCTCTCTCTCTCTCCTCTCTCTCTCTCTTTCATACACACACACACACACACACACACACACACACACACATACACGACACCAGGAAGTACAGGCACACAAACTACGGCACAACCCCAGCCTACTCTCTCCTAGCTTTGGCAGATAATCAGCAGCAGGTGCACAGACTCTCAGTTACTCGTACGTAGCTCTGTCTTCAAGTTTGTGTGGCTAGACATCCCCAGAAATAAAGAGGCAAATTTCCTGGCATGGAGGTTCTCAGTTGATGGGTAAGCCCAGACCCAGGGAAACAGGAGATTCCAAAGGATCCACAAATCCATATAGATAACAAGCATCTGAAGGCAGATTGGTACATCTTGTGTATAAAGCTAAATCTATTTTTCTAATGTATATTTTATTAACCACAATGGCAAATATAACATCAAAGTCATCTAAAAGCTTTCCAAATTCACTGGGGCTTTGAGTCATTTATTTTCTCTATAAACGGATACAAAAATGATAACTACTATTTGGAAGTACTGTGAATTACTGACTTTTAAAAATGCCCTCAAGGTGGGTGCAGTGGTAATCCCAGCACTTGGGAGGCTAAACCAGGAGGACTACTGTGAGTTTGAGGCCAGCCTAGACTCCATAGTGAGTTCAAGGCTAGCCTGAACTACATAACAAGACCCTTTCTCAGTACAACAATAATAATAATGCCCTCAATTTCAGAAAAAATTGGAAACCACTCAAAGTAGATAATAATGAAGTAACTATAACTTCCAGGGAAGCTTGAAGACTCAGGCCCTGAGAACTGCTCTGAGGTCAGGAGCCAGACCCACTCTCCTTAAAGCCTTCCTTCCCCCATCCCAGTAACCAACAATGGGGACCCATACCCTTTCTCCTTGGCTAAATAAGAATACACCAGAAGAGGTGTAATGAGCACAGGATATTACAGAGCTGCTTTGGAAATAAGGAATAAATACAGATAGAAGAAATGAGGTTGTGGGGTGGGCAAAAGGAGGGGACAAATAGGGTCATTGCTGTGTCATAATCTCCAGGTATAGCCAATGTCTACAACCCCATGGCGACCCATGATATATGTCTGAGAACATGTACACATATGGCCTTGCCTCAAGCCTTTATTCTCCTGAGTACTTATTAATATCTCTTCACTCATTCTGCAAATCTTTATCAAACACCCACTAAGTGCCTGGTGCTATATTAGGGGCAGAGAATACAAAGGTGAATAACGACACATCTTGCCCTTTCATCACAGACAAATCTCCATTCTCAACAGCTCACACTCACAGACATATACACAGGCAACCCCGCCTCTACAAGCTGTCTGACACCCACCCAAGATCTCCTTTCCTTTTTCTTACGAATACTCATAAAATGGGTCTCACACACACACACACACACACACACACACACACACACACACACATGGCTATCTCTCTCTCTCATGCTAATGCATACCCACCACACTCATTTAATACCATTTCACATACAGTCACTCAAACATAGCTTACACAAAACACAACAGGCATTCGGCACATATGTAGAACCCAGGATATAGCTCAGTGGCACAAGAGCCTGCTTGGCAAGCACAAATTCCTGAGTTCGATTCTGGTACAAAAAAAAAAAAAACCTGGGTGAGGGATACAGCTCAGCAGCATAAGTGCCTGCCCCGCAAGCACAAGGTTCTGAGTTCGATTCCCAGTGCCAAAAAAAAAAAAAAAAACACCAGAAGCATATACTTTATTTGGCTCACTGGAAGGCTCCGGCCAACGAACACTTTCAGAGAATGGACTGACCAGGGTGCCTCTCTGTGCTTTCCTTATACACCCAGGCCCAAATTAACCACAGTGAGACCATGGACCAGTTAGTGTACTCTCTGTAGCCTGAATTTCCCTTCCATCAAATTGTTAAAATGGTTCATCCTATTTTCTCAGGAAGGCTTGGTGGAGTGGAATCATAGGACTAGAAAACAAAAATAAGGTCCTGGAAAGATTTTTTTTCATAAACTGTAGGTATCTTACCAAGGCCTCACATTCAACCACATATTTGTGGGAACCTGCACACACCCTTACAACTGTGTACTGGTCACCCCACTAGGCACTGGGCTCCTGTCAACAGGCAGTACTATTCAGACAGACCCATTCACACACAAAATACACCCTGCCAGACTCTTGGGCCGCTGAACACGAGACACAATTTCACAGTTTAGGGAGCACCTGAACTCCCTGGAGAAAAAGTGAGAAGGCGTCAGATTAACTTAATACACATAGTTCCTGAAGGTACAGCCCACAGCCCTGTACAAATAACGCCACAAAAACAGACAAGCCCACAATTACAAATACACAATCAAAACAGACCTGACACCTCCTGAGGCTGTCCACATGCACACAGCCATGGGGACACCCATTCCTGGAGCCTCACTAGTTTGTGGACACAAACATCACGCACACACCCTCCACCAAAGACCCTTCCTCCTACAGGATGAACACACTCACACATACACAAATTGCCCAGTGAGTCACACCTTCAAGAGGTCCTGGAGAAAGGAAAGCGTATTTGACTGCACACCCTTCCTGGGAAAAGGAAATCTGTTCCCTACCTTCAGCCACCCCAAGGTTAAGGAGGGCCGGAAAGTCCCGTCTTTCTTCATCCTCACTAAAGCCACAATCCTGCCCCAGCTCTATCCTCCGCCCTCCTCTCTTCACTGCTGACACCTCCTCCTGCAGCTGGTGATCCCAAAGACCCCTTCCAAGTCTCCATTCCGTGTTTAATACCACAGCCCAGACCCCCAGGAATCCTGAGCCTCACGACCCACGGGCTACACAAGCCACCTTTCCGGTTCTCTCACGGGAAGAGAACCCTGCTATCCCAAACCGCACCAAAACCGCCAACTCCTGGCCAGGAGCGCCGGCCCCCCTCTCCCGCACCTTAGCTTCTCCCGGCCATTCAGCGCTGAAAGGAACAGTCGGCTCCCGCCGTCCTGTTGGGGGCAGGCACAGCCTCGCACTCTATCCTCGCTCCCCGGCGCTGTCGCCCAGGCCCTCCTCCTCCATAGGTTCAGTCAGGGCGGCACAAACCCGGCCTTTCCCCAGCAGCATCTTTCTCCTATACCTTCACAGAAAGGGGGAGCCGCCGGAATCACCCAGACCCTCATGGGCTCCGCCCACAAGGCCCGCCCCTTTCTGTCATAGTTCCACCCTGTCCCTCACAAGCCCACCCACAGGTCTCACCCCTGTCTCTTGCGGGACCCGCCCACACAGGTCCCACCCAAATCCCTCAGGGCCCCACACGAGGCCCCAAAAGGACTCCACAGGCCCCGCCTCCTACAGAGAACCCCGCGTAGGTACCAGCCTCAAAGCCGGCCACATTCGCCTTCCCACACATGCCCCACTCACAACCCCTCCAGACCCTACGCACGATCCCGTACGCTCCCCTGCCTCGCCGAGTACAGGCCCCACTCCCGTGCCTCCGCAAGCCCTCACCCACTGTCTCTCGCAGGCCCCGCCCACACGACCTAGCCAGCCCCCTCAGACCTGACCACACCAGCTACCCAAAGGAGCCTGGGGACGCACCCCTGGCACGCCCACGTCGGCCACGCCCACGTCGGCCACGCCCACACCTGCCGGCCTCCAGCCCGCCGGCTCAGGCACGCGCCGGCCAGGAGGTCCCCGGCTTCGCAGCCCCTCTTCCCCCGCTAGCTCACCCTCCGTCACGCCGAGCTGGAGCCGGGAGTCCCGACCCCGGACCCCAGGCTGGCGCGCGAGGCTGCCTGGGACTCACCTTCGCTGCAGAACTTGCCGCCGAAGCCCGTGTGGCTGCAGTCGCAGCCCACCTCGCCCGGAGCCAGCACTGTGCAGAGCCCGCCGTTGGCGCAGGGATTGCGTGCGGGCGCGCACAGCGGGTCGGCAGCCGCGCCGCGCAGGCCCTGGCTGCCCAGCAGCGCCGGGGGCCGCTCGCCCAACTTCAGGTTGGCCAGGAGGCCGCGGAAGGGCGGCTCGTACTTGGCAGTGCTGAGCGTGAGCGCCGAGAGGCGCACGTCCGGCGGGATGCCGCCCACAAACAGGTCGCTGGCCACCTGCATCTCGCGCCGCTTGGAGCGCACCTCGGCGGCTCGGGCCTCGCCATCCACCGCCAGCGCCGTGCGGCGCGCGTCGCGGGTCAGCAGCACCATGTGCCAGCGGTCGTCGGCCACCGGCGTGTCCAGCTGCAGCGTGGCCGGCTCCGCGCACGAGAGCGTGAAGCGCAGTCGCAGGCGCCCGTCCACCAGCAGCAGCTCTAGGAAGTCGCAGTCGCCACCATCGTCCAGATAGAGCAGCAGCGCGCGCGTGGCATTCGTGCGCAGGCTGAAGCTGAGCTCGCCACTGCTCGCCGCGCCCGCCCAGCGCGCGTAGCGAGCCCATTGCCCGGGGCCGCCGCCGAACTCTAGCCCGCCCGCGCCCGCCGCCAGCACTAGCACAAGCAGCACGAGCGGCGGCGGTGGCGGTCTCCACCGGCTCCCGGGCGCCATGCCTCCGGCGGCCCCGGCCCCGCTCGGGCTTTAGAGCCGCGGACGCATGAGGCGGGCAGGGGGCCGGACGCCCCCCCGCGCCGAGCGGGGCTGCCTCGCCGGCTCACAGCGCCATGGGCCCGGTTGCCGAGCGAGACGCGCGCGCAGGCCCGGTGCAGACTTCCCCCGGGCGCCGCGGGGGGGCTCCGACGGGTGCGGGGGGTGGGATGCCTGCGGGGAGACAGAGAGGTAAGAGTTAGTGAGGGGCTGGGAGGGAGGGGCCCGCCGGTGTCTGACTCCCCCGCTCCAGATAACCACCTGTTTCCCTTTAGTACAAGGTCCAGCCTGCAAAAGATCTGGAAGCAAGAGAGCCCATCAGGGCGCGAGTGCGCAAGGGCCAACACTTGCGAAGTGATGGTACTACTCGCTAGGGACTTTACTGGTTCGAGGTGTGGAATGGACTGGTGGGAACGACAGCCAAGAGTCTGGGAGCAGTCCAAGCCAGCTCCCCTCACGCTAACCCTCTCAGAGGACCCCAGAGTCAGCACCAAGGCCAGCTCCTTAGGAGCCACCGAAGATTCCACCACCACAGGGTGATGCGACCCCTTCTCCTCTGAGCTGCCCAACCTCTGTCCGAGGCTCCCACCCCCAGCCACGAATCACTCTCTTCCATCAGTTCTTGATGCTGGATAATAAAGTTGCTAAATAATTCATTGAGATTAATTAAATGCCAATCGTCAATGATATCACAGTGTAACCAGGCTGGAAAGGGAGCAGGAGAGAAGCCAACTTGGACCCAGGTATCTATGCCCCAAGCCCTGTCCACCCCTGTAGGGATACAGGCATCCAGTTTCAGATATCTATGCCCCTCACCCAAACCACTCACCCTTCCCAGGCCCCAAGCTCACCAACACAGTCCTTTCTGAAACAAATCTGCCTATCACCCTCAACTTCCAGTTCCTGGTCCTCAGCCTCAGACCTAGCCCTACTACCTGGGTTCCCCCACCCCTCAGTTCCTCCTGGCCCCCCATCCAGGGCTGGAGGAGCTACCATGAGGCAGGCAGGTTCATTTGCATAAAATTGCCTTTCTGAAATGATTACCCTTGTAACTGGCTGTCAGAGAGCAATTTATACCCCACAACGGGGAGGGGAACTTGCATCTCGTTAAACTCCCAGTCGTAATTATTTATATCCAACAACCCTCCTGAATATTGCATTGATTTTATTTTGGGGAGGGAGGGAGGGAAGGAGGTGGAGAGAAGCAGGGAGGAACCAGAGTTTAGGAAGAGACAAGGAAAGATGGTGGCAGGGAAGGAGAGGAGCACATGAAAAGTGGCAGAGATGGAAGAATAACGGAGGAGAAAGGGGCCTGATGGAGTGAAAAGAAAGAGAAGATTGAGAAGTTAAATATCAAATGCAAACAGCACTTGTCAAGTCACTGGAGCTTGGACATTTTTACAAATGTCATTTTACTTAATCATTCATTCTTGGAGAAATCCATACGGAGAAGTCTGGGGACTTGCCCAAGGTCACACAGCCAGTCAGCAGGGACCTGGGCTTCACACTCAAGTCTGTCCAACTCCAGCACACCCAGGAAGGTGACAATGGACAGGACAGCCACATGTAGCTCACAAAGATGGGAACCAAAGAGCAGGCCAGGGCAGGGGAGGAAGAGGAGGAGGAATGGGTGCAGAGCCACAGGGCTACGTGGGAGGAAGCTGTGGCGTGAAAAGAGGAAGCTCGAGTCCTCCCTAAAAAGCCATGGCGAGGGAATGAGCAGAGTCACAGGAGGGCAGGAGTGGTTCAAGCGACACAAGCAAAAGGAAGAGGGGCGTGTAAGTCTCAAGCCATCAGTAATGTCTAGAAAGACATCTCTAAGAGTCCTGCAAAGCCCAAGCCTCCCTTCTCAACTCCTTCCATCTGGCTGTATCTGCCTGCTGCCCCCTTCCCTTGAGAACTCCTTTGGGGTACCCAGCTGCCCTGTCCCAGTGTCCCTCCAAGGACTGCCCCTTCCCAAGCTGGAGAGAGATGATCCAGGCCTGCAGCCCCCCTCCCTACAAACACTGTTGGGTTATATATAGCTTGCCACTGCCTCTCCTCATTGGGTAATGGAGATAATTAACATGCGCGGGCTAATTAGCCAATCAAATTAAATGCAGCACCTGCTCCCAGCCTGATTGACGCCCTCATACCCCACACACACAAACACACACACACACACACACACACACACACACTCATGCACACACCCCCACCCCAGCCCAGGGCAGGGGGAGGGGGTCCCTGAGGCTTTGGGAAGTAAAAGCCAAAACTCCCCTTCCTCTATAGAAGGGACAGCTAGAGATCACCCTAGCAGAAGCCCAGACCTGTTGGCCAGAATAGCCGTCTCTCTCCCTCATCTGCTGGAGTCTGGGCTGCCCAAGCTTCATCTAGCTCTCTCCTGGGCTCCTGCCCCACCCCCAACTCCAGACACTATTTTAGGGAGGGAATTAATTAAGTACTGATTTCCACTGGTGGAGGGAATAGGACTGTGTACTGCTGTTCACCCCTCCCCAGCTAGGAGAAGAGAGAAAATCCTTTCCCCTGTCCCACCCCCACTCTGTGGCCTGCCATGCTTACATCCCCACCCTCTAGGGAGATGACACAGAGGCCCTTGTGAAAAGCAGCGGGCAGGGTCTCCCTCTGTTTGGAAGCTGGAGGACAGAGAAAGAGGAAGACAGTGGGACTAGGCCTCCAGCAGCTCAGAGGCAGGCACCGGGGTCCTGAGCGTCTGAGGGCAGGTCACCTGGCTGGGGGCAGGATACAAAGTGGGTGGGAGTCCAGGAGCAGGGCTCCACGGGCCTTGGTATGGACAGGGAGCGGGGTTTGCCGTGTGCAGGCAGGCACAGGTCTGTGGGCAGCATGGGGCGGAGGCTGGGCTTCCGCGGTGCCTCCAGGGCGGGGTGAGGGCAGGGTCTGGGCGCTCGGCCCCTCCGGGCTCATTAGCCATTCTCCCCACAGCCCGCAGCTCTGCAGCACAGGCGGCCTGGCTCTGAGCCTGGGCACGGGCCTACAGGGTCAACCACGAGGAAGCCCCGGCCCTCCCCAGCCCTCTCTCTGGGAACCCAGAGACCCCTGGGGCAGCTTCAGGCTTACAAGGCACAGAGAGCCCCAAGAGGAACGTGAATAAGTGGACACCTGGGTTCTTTCCACCCCACCCCACCTCAGCCTGCAGTGCCCAGGACACCTGCTACTCCACGCTGCTCCTTCCGGTCTCCCCCGCCCACCTCCAGCCCCCCTGCTGCAGTACACAGGGGTTCCTGCTGGCCAGCAGTGCCCAGCTTCTTCAGCACCTGCTACCCAGCTCTGTGGCCTCAGCAGAGCCTTGTCCCCGGGGATCTGCTCCCCAGGGGCCACAGCCATTGACTTGCATAACTACATCAAATAAATGGTCACTGCCCCCACAGTGTCCAGCACTGTTCCCCCAGACCCATGCTCCTCCAGTACTCATTGCCAGTGCAGGGACACTGCCCAGAGTCACCCTGGCTCCTCGCAGTGCCAGGCCAGTGCACACTGCCAGACTGGCTGGACCCGGGCCACACTCCTCTGGGGGGCTGACCTCTCCCACGGGAAGAAACTTAGGCTTCTCACCCAGGCAGTGCCTTGCACCCTCTACCCACAGCTTGGCAGCTTTGGGCAAGTGACGACATGCAGGAGGGGCCGGGGGTGGGATGACAAGCCCACCCTCAGAGCCTCCATCCACTCTCTCCCTCCCTATACCTTCTCCTGACAACTATTCTGGGTCCCCCTGAGCCAGACAGCCTCCCCCTCATCTTCCCACAGCCCAAGTGCCGCTGTAGCGTGGGGGTGGCAACTTCCGGGCTCCTCAGTACTTTGTCAGGTGCCAGGCCGGACCCTCCCATGATGTCCCCATGTGTTACTTATCCTCTGGGCTCTAGGAAGCAGTTTTGTTACCCAGGCTTACAGACAAAGCACTGAGGTCAGAAGCCTGAGTTTACCTGTGTTCTGAGCAAAGGGGCTACGGCCCTAAAGCCTGTGGCCATGCCTCCACTGCACAGCCCACAGGCTGCAGGGCAGTGTCAGGATCGGAGCTCACCCTCCACTGCCTGGGCCTTCACTGCCCAGGACTCAGAGCAGAGCGCACCCAGGACCAAAGACAGGTCCCTCAGCATGCCTGGGCTCTTCTCTCTCCCTATCTCTCTCTCTCTCTCTCTCTCTCTCTCTGACACACACACACTTTTAATGTGGAAACTGAGTCCCAGAGAGTGGCAGGGACCGACAAGGGTTCCCATAGAAGAGCAAAACTAGAATCAAGGTCACTCCTTTCCATTCTACATGTTCCCACTGCAGCTACTGCTCCAGCCCAGGCCCTCCTGCCTGGCCAGAAGTCCCAGCCCCCACTAGTGCAAAGTGGGCAGATACATGTGAATGCTAGAGTGGGACAGTTCGTGCCCACCCTGGCAGAGCCCTCACATTCATTCAGTCCCTCTCTGGGCAGCCCCATGGAACACATAGAGACACACACACACAACACACCTTCAGCTGTGGGAACACCAGCCTCGCTCTGGTTCTCCTCCTCACGCCAGCATCCTCTCATGCCAGCTGGGAGCGAGACAGCCAGGGCCTCCCCCAGCACCCAGGAGGAAGAGCTGGGTTTACACACATTACTGGTGGCCCCAGAAGGCAGCCGTGGACAGGTGGGAGAAGTGCGTGTTATAAGGGGGAGATTTTGGCTTAAACTAAAGAAACTTGCTGGCAACCCAAACCATGCAGCAGTGGAGTGGGCCGCGGGGGGTGAGCTCCTGGGCTGTGGAGGTGTGTGAGCTGAGGTGGTGACTATTGCTCAGAGGCTCAGAAGGGGCTTCTTGAATCATGAGGCTTGGGGCGGATGGGATCAGGCTGTTTGACTCTTGAGATCCCCCTGGATTTGGAAGATTTTGTGGGGGCACACTGTCCTCTCTGAAACCCTAGACAGGACTAACAAGACAGCAAACAGTTCTTACTCCCTGACCCCCTTCCTTCCATCCCTGATGACCTAGCAGAGCTAAGGGAAGACCAAGGTAGGACTACACCTAGCCAGAGCCTCAGCAGTGGAGGAAGGCAAAATAGTACAACCAGTGGCACTGGCTCTGGAGCCTGACTTCTGATGCCAACTCTACCTCAGTCTAGCTGTGTGACCTTTGGCAAGTTACTTAGCTTCTCTGGGCTTCAGTTTCCTTATGAATAAAATAAGGATGATAATAATAGTGTTGTCAGAATTAGAATTAATGTGTATAAAGCATTTAGTAGAGAGTCTTTAACATAAAGTGTGAAAAAGTGAAAACTCCTTATCTCAGCCTTTTTACCAAGCCTTTTACAAAACTACACATGTCTAGTATTTCTTTGGGGAATGCTCGCCAGGGCCTTGTGGGAAACTAACAAGGCATTACCGCCGCCCCCTTTCACAAAGGAAGACAGTGTCAGAGGGGAGAAGGGCCCACAGCAGAGCTGTGACTCCACGTTGATTTCCTCCAACCCCTGGGTGCCTCATCTGCTGGGGCCCAGGGAAGAGGCAAAGGGACAAAGAGGTCTGAAGACCAGCGGAAGCAGATGACCAGGAGCGGCTGGGGTGAGTGGGGTGCTTGCAGGTCCTCAAGCAAGGCTCAGTGGGCACAGAGAGAAGCAGGAAGGGCTGGGGACAGGGGCAGCTTGAGGTGAGTGTGATGGCTGCTAGCAAGGGTGTGGGGCTGGTAGAGTGGGTGTTGGAGCCCAGGTGCCTGGAGCCTTGAGCATAGACAGCGGGAGAGGTGCACACACTGAGTGTCCCTGTGCCATGCACAGCTGGGGTATGGTGACCTGGGCAGGGGCACCCAGCAATGCAGGGGACAGATGGCTTCCAGGAGTGGCCCGGTGAGGAAGCCTCAGGTGCCTGGGAATGTTCACAAAGGTATCCATGGCAGGTATGCGTGTGTGTGTGTGGATGTACACGCGCATGTGTGTGTAGCATGCACGTGTGTGGGAAGGGTTATGGTAATAAGGATAAAAATAGCCACTGCTTACCAGGGCCTGACAAATACATCAGATGAAATAAAGTGCACAAAGCCAGGTACGCAGTAGGTACACAATAAACACAGTTATCACTATTATTGTTGCCACTGCAATCAATTCATCTAGTCTTTGCAACATCTCACAAGGTAGGTACAAGAGTGACCATTTTACAGATGAAGAAAGTGAGGGGCAGAGCAATGGCCTCATCTTCCCTTCCCCATATTAAACTGTGGTGGCAGCAGAACCTCAGCTTTGTAAATGACAGTGAGGTGCCATGCACTTTCATTTGTTGAATGAGTCTCAGGCCATCAATAGCCCTGTCAGTAAGGAAGGACCAGGATGGGAAAGCACAGGACAGATGGAGATACAGGGCGGGTGGCAGCTCAGACACACATGGGGCATCCCGGGGGCGCTGGGCAGGGAGCTGCCAATGAATGGGCAGTGCGTCTCCAGCGCCAGGCAGGGGTTGTGCAGGAACCCAAGTATGCCTCAGTGCTGGGCTAGACTGGCAGGGACTGTGGTCATAATCAGGAGGGGCAGGGAGGCCTGAGACTTGGGGGATTCCTGAGGGTAGGAAGGTAAAGGACAAAAAATGAACTGGAAGCGCAGAGCCCAGGCATGCCGGGGTGTTGGGCTGCATGTGTGTGCTGGTGTGCACACTCACAGGCCTGGGACAGAAGGCTCAGACCCAGAGCAGCATGTGGCTGTAACGGTGTACCCAGAAGGGAGCTGGTGTGTCTGGGAAGGGGTGCACACTGGGCACGCATACCTAGCAGGGAGGGACGGCGCGTGTGGCCCAGCAGAGGTGTGCTGAGAGCTGGGGCGGTGAATGGTTGTGTGGGGGTTCTCTTTTTTTTTTTTAAATGTTTGCCCTTTTTTTTTTTCTTTTTTTGCGGTACTGGGGATCGAACTCAGGACCTTGTGCTTGCCAGGTAGGTGCTTATTCCACTGAGCTGTATCCCCAGCCCTCCTGTGTGGGGGTTCTCTAAGAGTGAGAGCTGGCAGTGTTGTCTGGGGCTCTGGGACCATCAGGGGCCAGATGCGTGTCGTGTACATGAAAGGAGGGCTCCTGGGGGAGGTCTTTGAGGCGGGAGACAAGGTGGCAGTCCCCCTGGGCGGGGAGTGTGGGCGGTGTGCTGCCAGGAGGTGCATTGTGTACACAGGTATGTGTGTCTGTGTGGGTGTGTGTCTGGGTGAGTGCCACTGAGCGTGTGTATCTGTGTCAGGATGTCTGTGCCACTGGTAAGGTTGGGTTGGATGGAGCAGCTGGACCTGGATACAGATTGGGCCTGGAAGGGAAGAGAGGCCCCAGCAGCCTGTCCGGAACCCGGGCCCCTCCTCCCAAGAGTCCCTTGTCATGTGGATTCAGCCCTGGCCAAGGAGCCAGGAGAGGCCCAGACTTGTGGTGAGAACCCCCAGTGGCCAATGCCCACTGAGCTGATCAGTCCCGCCCACCCCAGTGCAGCTGAGGCCAGGATGGGTCAGAGAACACTTCCCCAGCAGGGATGAAGAGCCAGAAAGACCCGGCCCAGCCTTGGACGCCAGCATCCCAGAGACATTCCCAAAAGCAGGAGTTAGGGACCTGAAGGGCTAAAGCACCCACAGCGCAGGAGGCCCCACAGCTAGCGGACCAGGCAACCTCCCTCCTCTCTTTCTTCCTTGCTGCTCCCTTCTTTTTCCCTTCCCTGGCAGAAGACGGGAGTGTAAAGCCCTGAAGTCCGCCCTCTCCCAGAAGGAACGCCCAGACACTGGGAAGGTGGACAGGAAGGAGGGGCAGGAACGGATAGAAGAGCCTCACCCACCCCAGCACAGGCAGAAACCTGGTCTGCGGAAGCCCCCGAAGCAGTCAAGAGCACTGGCCAACCAAGACCCACCCCCTCGGATTTACTTCATCACTGCCGGCCTGGACAGCCTCTCCCTTCACCTCTAGGCACCGAGACACAGCCCCTCCCATCCATGCCTTACTCAGTGAGGCACCGAATGCCCTCTCCCAGGACTCAGAAGACAACAGCACCCCGCCCCTCCAAGCTAATTTTACCTCCGAGAGCCCATCAAGGGTTCAAGGGCTCATACTCCAGCCCAAAGAACCTAGAGCACACTGCTCCCTCCGCTGGGGAGGAGGCTTGGACATGAGAAATGATCCCCTTCCTCTTTAGGGGTGGGGGAGCCATCCCAGGCCCTGCAGCCTCCTCTCCCCCTGCAGCACTCTGGCCAGAACCCTGTCGCCGCCCCCAGCGCATTCCCACCCCAGCAGAGCCCCCTCCTACTGCTTTCCCAGTCTCCCTCCCTCTTCACCCCCAGCCTTCCCCCGCAAGCTTCCGCTCCT